>CM062819.1:1242003863-1242226525 GCA_031772625.1 Pinus tabuliformis
TCTTCATGTGTCCCTTCTTTTTACAGAAAAAACACTTGGAAACCTTCTTGATATCGGCTTGGGGAGGTACTTTACCTTTCCCTTTCCGATTGGCTTGAGATTTGCCCTTTCCACGTGTTGCCAACATTGCACTCTCTCCCAGTTCCATCACCAGTCTCTCTTCCTCTTGAACACACATGGTCATGAGTTCATTAATTGACCATTTATCCTTATGTGTGTTGTATGAGATTTTGAAAGGTCCATATTGGTGCGGAAGGGTGTTCAGGATGTAGTGCACTAGGAAGGACTCCGATATTTCAACCTCGAGTTTCTTCAATTGAGCCACAGTGTCCCTCATCTGCATGATGTGCTCACGCACACATTTCACACTCGTGAGCCTTAGGGATGAGAACTTCATGATTAGGGTGATTGCTAGTGCCTTGTCTGAAGAGACGAATTGATCATCAATGGCCTTCAACAAGTCTCGGACCTTTTCATGCTGATCAACGGAACCTCGAATACCAGCTAAAATTTTAGTCTTAATGAACATCATGCTTAGATGATTGGATCGCTCCCATCGTTCATAAAGTGCGATGTCCGCTGTAGTGCTGGTATCAGTGAGTGCCGATGGTTCATCTTTCCTAATAGCATAATCTATGTCTATCCACCCTAAATGAAGGAGAATCCTCTCCTTCCAAATCTTATAGTTATCTCCCTTAAGTTCGGGAATGTCACAACGAATTTCAGAGAAATTTGCAGGTTGTACTACTGCATAAAAATAAAGAATCACATGCTTATGTTAAAATTGAGGCTTAATAAACTTTCATGTTTTACCAATGTAAATCATGCTAAAAAGAATTGAATCAAATGACATAAAAATTGCCTGTGGGATAAATTTTCAATTCAAACAGATTCAATAAAACTTTATGATAAAACTTATTAATTCATAACTCCTGTGGGTAGGTTATGAAATTTTATCCTAATTAATTACATAAATATAATAAAGATTCCTGTGGGATAAAATTTATTATATTCAGTATAATTAATTACAATTTAATGTCTAAATAATCTTTATGTGATCTAACCAATCAGAATATATAATTTTATTTAATTAAAGATGCTGTGGATATTCTCTAATTAATTAAAATTATATGGATCACTAGACATTATTTTGTTGCATAAACAAAACTTAAGAAGAGAGGAAAAATAATGTTTACTGAAAGGAGTAAGTCAAAACGAAATTTTAAATAAACTCCATATAACTCCAGCAAAATCAAAATTGAGGTTAAAGTAGTCAGCATTACCGCAAATGACTACAAATTGCATTGCAAGGCTATTGAGTTCAAAATAGAGATTCTCACAATTTAGAGTTATTTTCTTTAAGTAATACTTCAAAAGTCATCCCTATATTCATTTCCTCTAATATTTTTACAAAATGAATACAAAACCTCATATTTAAACTCCAGCCTCCATAATCAAATATAACTTCAAAATAATAAAATAATTTATACCCATACGAATTCAATTCACATAACCAATCAATTTATAATACATCATCATCTATTTTCTTTAAATAATTTGCAAAAACTGCAAATTTGAAATATTCAAAACAAAAGACTAAACCATTTCAAATATTCAAATATTGAAATATTGAAATATTTAAGAATGCATAAACTATTTCCTTTAATTTGCAAACACGCATAAAACAAAAGGAGGTATTCAAGGATAGGGAAACATGACTCATATCAAAAGGAATAGACTTCACAAAACATTTCATGTTCATACCCGAGACTTTGGTGAAAGCCTTCATGTCATGTGTATGTTCTTGAATGAATCAGGTCATATATTGACCTTGCCATTTACTTTAAACATATACATCATCTTGTCGACGTGTATGCCTATCATGTAATTCACGAGAGGGCATTTTGACAAACAAAATAACATGTTTATCATGTAATTCACGAGAGGGCATTTTGACAAACAAAATAACATGTTTCAAAACCATTAAAAGAAGTACTAGACTTTACCATCATGTGTCTGAGATATTAAAATATGTCAATTATATGCTCATGACGTCCCCACCACATGCACCCAATGTGCGAGTGTGGAGAAAGAAAAGGCAAGCAAAAGAGGGCCACAACATAGCAATAAGGTGGTTAGGTACTTGAAACAATGAATAGTTAATCGCCCAGGATTATTTGACTCCTTTCTACAAAGTGAATTTCAATTCTCTTGGCCCTTTTAACAATTAATTTGGCCAACAATGAGAAATAACTCAAAATTATTTTGGCCTTTTATAATTTATATATGACCAAATAATTTCCCCCCACACCAAAAATATTCGCTCCTATGGCCATTCACTCTACCCTGTTACGGCTGGACAGATTAAATTAAAATAGCTTCTCAGCTGTATTATGAGAGACAAGGAAAAGTAAAATATTGAACCAGGTCATAGCCTACAATAAGATATGGTCAAAAAGTTTGTTCTTTTATCCAAGCACTGATTCTAAAACAACCTTGAGAAAGTATTGACAAAAACATACAAATAGAATCACCCAATACAGAAAAGCCTTCCAAGACCCTGATAACCAAAATGGGTAAGGCTCCAAAAATCCGCAGATTCAGTTTAATAATGCTCTGAATGTCAATACCACCAAAGGCAGTCCCAATTAAACAAATTACAAGCAAGCCCATGAGACAAGATCCTGAAAAAGAAGCTAAAGCGTGGTGTTGAAGAATAAGAGTACGATGGTCACACCGAACCGTAAATGCCACGGTTACGGGTATCTGCGCCATTTTAATATAATAAAACAATGGTAGGTTCAACCGGGATTCGAATCATTGATTATTTTCAAAATAAAAGGCAGTATGTACAAATCGAAAGAGGTGCACAGAAGGACAAAAGGGCGGCGAGAGAACACCAAGGCAGAGATAAACCGCTCTGATACCAAATGTTAGAAATTCTACAGTTTCAACAGCGATTCTGCATGCGGAAAGAACTGAAAAGAATCATTTTAAACTTAATGCCCAGGGATATGAATTACCTCCAGCCATTGGTGAAATTCTTGATGCAACTTCTTTCTGGAAAAAAACCACGCTCCAGCTGTCCAAGCAAAAAAAGAAAAGAATGTAGAAATTCTGAAGGCGCTTCCAAGCTCTGCTATCTCAGCTACATGGTGTAAAAAACTGAAGGGAATTGAGATACAAGCTTGGGGACCAAACAGATGAATTTATAGCTAAGCTTCCATCAAGCTTTTGATAGCTATGTGTCAGATGTCCCACAGATCAAGGAAGAGAACTCCAGATGGGAGTAATGGACCACTTCAGTAGCTCCCAATAATAAATTTATTAATTGCAGTTGATTTCCTTAACTTAAGGAAACTACTGCAGTTGGTTTCCATAAGTTAAGGAAAGACTGCAGTTTAAATTCCATAATTGTAGGCAGCAATTGTGCATAAACTAATGGAGCTTAACAGATTTAACATGTATCTTGTTCTTTACCTTTTTTATGATCCCGAACCAAAATTATATACAAGAATATAACAGAAAAAAAATCGTTGTTGGGTGCAGGAATGAAAGGGGCGACTCATGTATCCGAGAATTGAAGCATGGGACGAAACAAATATGACCCTTATACTGTGATCGAGGATGAGATGCTGAACATATTCAAAGCCTTCAAGCCAACCATGAAGGTAATTCGAGGAGCTGATGCCAATTCTTGCACTGTAAGTTGGAAAGTCGAGTTCGAGCCAGCGGGCAACCAAATTCCCCCAACAGAGCTAATTAAGGAAGCAACAGTCAGCATATTCAAGACCGTGGAAGGATATCTACTGAGCACAGCTTGAGTTTCACTTGGATGATACTATGTTCAGTATAATAGAATAATGGATCACAGTGTTGATTGCTAGAACCTTGTAAGCCGTAGTCTCTTTGCACAAGGAAATGGTTCGCTCCTGAGAGACTTTTTATTTAATAAAGTAATTGATATATTTCTCAGATTGATATTCACATTTTTATTTATTTGTTCGATAGTGCAATGGAAATGGTCGTGGTTATGAGTTTACCAACAAATGTTACATACCTGCAAAGCCCACTGGAATGAGGGTGGCATACCTATGCATGAGAAGAGTAGGGTTAATTTTTTGGGGACCTAGAAAAATGCCTTTTTTTAGGTGTTTCTTTTGTTTTCTTTGTTCTTTTTGCTTTTTAGGGTGGGTGAAGTGACGATAATGATGGCAAGATTTGTATTTAAACTTTTTTTTGTTATACGAAATTCCTATTATTTAAATATAGTTGAATCTGGCACAGAAAAATAAAACATTGTCAATATATTCTCCCAAAAAACTTGTGAATATTCTTGAGATTATCTTCATTCTAGCGATGCAGAGGAAGATAGGTTAGTGTATCCCGTACATGAACGGCCAAAGGGTGTCTTTTTCAAAATTGAAATCACCGTTCTAGCCATTTAATTACAAGCCCTGAGATCTCATTTCTAAAAATCGATTCATGATCAGCCATTTCTTCAACGGGAATGTGAAGAAACTGGCCGCAGAATGTGAGAGAGAGTTGGGTGCAAATTTTCGTGCATTCATGATTCATATATTGTAAAACATGGCTGAAACATAGTTTAGATGATACACTTAGATGCTTCATAAGGTCTTTCTCGAAAAAACAGAGGAGATTATAGTAATCATTTATCATATTTGTGGTTATCAGATGATGATGGCGAATATACAATGAAAGATTGATGCTGTTGTACTTTCTTTTTTAATAATTTCAAGGCCATTGCTCTAGAATTGAATGGAACTTTACCGATTGCATTGATCTTCTTTACAAACCTAGAGGAAGAGACTTTGCACCGAGTGATAGCCGAGACTAGGTTTTCGAAGGCATCTATGTTAGACTGACCTTTCCAGGTTTTTGAAGGCATCTTAGAGATTGTCTGAATCGTTTTCCTTCATCCGAAAAGGTAAAAAAGCGTGGTCAAACGAGAATATAGAATATCATGGTTTTTCTTGAGTCAGATTGTCTGAATCGCTTTCCTTCATCTATTAAAATTGGAAATGGTACCAAAAACGTGGTCAAACGAAAATATATTTACAGAAGCCAAATTGGTGCTTTACCATCCATTTCAATACGTTAAAATAATCAGTAAAACATTTAAATCATTGACAAGAATGTGTGCAAAGAGTATTTTTTATTTTGTCGAGTGGAAAAGTTCCCTTAAAAAACATGGTGACTGCATTAATAAGACAGTTCAATCATAGATACCATATTTGTAATATAACTTAGAAGCGTTAAAAGTTAAAAGTTTTTTCCCAATACCATAAGTGTTAACCACAATTTGACTACATCACACTGTAGTCAAGCACACTTTTACAATAATATAAAATAATAATAATAATTAATTGTATTATGTATTTATTATATAAAGATAAAATTTCTAATAAACATTTAAATTTTTTATGATATGAAATAGATAGAAAGAGGAAGAGAGCAGAGCATAGTTGAAACTTAAGAAGGAAGTTCTCCACAAGAATGTAATTCAATTCATGATATAGATCAATAGGATAACAGTTAGATTTGAAGGAATATTTAAGTAATTATTTTTTGTTTTTATTAATTGACAATGAAATTGCTACTAAATATTTAATTCTCTTATGATATGGAACAAATTATATGGAAAATGCTTTTTACAAGAGTAAGATATTGGGCTAGACAAGGTACATGTAGCCAGAAAGTTGCTTGAAGGTCCAAATCATATAGGAGTAGCAAGTAGATGAAGTGTAATTGGTTAATACAAAGAAGTGTAATTGGTGAAGACAATTATATTATTATTGTTGATGTAAACCTCAAAAAGGAAAAAAAAAACTATAATAGATATATAATTAAGCATTTTCTTTTTGACAGGGGGTTGCCCCTTCTCTCAACCTTAATAGATAGCCTTGGCCAAAGCTATCATGGAGGAGTGTGTGTTTTTATTGTGTTTCTCATGCTTTTGTGATTTAGTTTTTAATTTTTTTATTATTTTTCTATGGCTTTGGTTTTTAAAATTTTAATTTTAAATTTATTCCTGCCATCATTCATTTTATAATAAAATTATTTATTTTGAACTTAAAAGATTAATAATATTTTTTATTTTTTAATGAAGTGTTTTTTTTCATAATAATTTTATAACAAAATATTACCTTAAGACTCTTTATGTAAAAACTTTTGATATATTTAATTTTCAACCTCACATTTCAAAATTTAATTTTTGCATTTTAAAACTTGGATGTATAGAACTTCTCTTTATTTTAAATTTCCCATCTCACAATTTAAATCTTAGCACACTCTGAAGACTCATTTAAATAATAACAATTGTAAAATTACATTTAAAAATTTCCATGTTTGATAAATCTACAATTGCATTTTTAATAGAAATGATTTTTCAAAGTTCTAAAATTTATACAAGCACACTTTTCCAAGCCAACCACATTTAACATTGGCCAACTTGGACAATTGTACTATTTAATTTTCAATTCCACTACTTAAAATTTGATGCTTATACACACAGTTATATACTCCAATGACATTTATAAAATTACATTTGTTAACTTTAGACAACCTCATGTTAAAATCTGATATATCTAATAAAGTAGAACATTATAAACATAAGCTTAAATCTATATATTTGTGTTGTGATGTGTTGTAGTGTTTTGTGTTGTATCATGTTAATGTCAATGTCAAATGTTATGTTTTCGTTGTTGTGTTTGTGTGTATAAGGTGATACACACAACACTCTATATTTAAGTTAATATAACTATTCAAAATTTAATGTTTGAGAAACACATACTTTTATTGCATTCATATGATATTTAATTTCTAATTTAGTTTTACCAAAGTAATTTAAATACTTTTGATGTTTAACACACCTAAGCTGGAAAAATTTGTGTTTCATTAATTGTATGTTAAATTATAATGGTGAAACAATTGTAAGACATAATCATTCATAATAATAATAATAATAATAATAATAATGTGACTATTAATATTAATATGACTATTAATATTAATAAATATTTATATTACATATTAGTATACTCATAATATCAATATGTTAAATATTATTATACTTTGTTATATAATAGTTATATAAATATTTCTATACTAAATACTTGATATTAGCATTTAATATTTAATATGTATTAGTATGTGAATATAAATAAATATTTAATATATTATTATATTTAATATTAATATTAGTATATTTTATTAATATTAAATATTACAAATATATTAATATTAATATTAATATTATAATTAATCATAATTATAGTCTCTCATAGTCATATAATAGTATTTGTTATTAAAGTTAATATTAATATTAATATTAATATTAATATTATTATTAACCATTAAAATTTATATTAATTATTATTAAAATTAATAATAATAAAGTTATTAAGGTTAATGATAATAATATTATAGATTAGAATGACCCGATATGATCAACCAATGTATTTTATGATTGAATGTGGTAAACCATTGTCAAAATGCGCAATCATAATCTATGATAGAAAAGTATGGTGTGAAACAATGGGTAATCGTGTTTAGCCATGGAAAATGTAGGTCAACCATGGTCAATCAAGATCAACCATAGTCACACAATTGTCAACCATAGACATATAATTGTCAACCATACTTAAAACATAGTTTGTGATGTTTAGACATGGTGAACATGGACACATATAGTCAACTATGGTTAGCCATAATGAAACAATGGGTTCATTATCCTTTCAATTTATAATACTGAAGGAAACCTGAAATTTGGAATTCTAAACATAATTAGCAGAGGTTTCATAATATGTTTGGCTACCATTTATATGTTTCTGTTAAAATGTTTGGTGATGTTTCTACTATTTTTACTATTGATGATCTTTATTTCACGTGGCAGTGGGTGCATACAAAAGTAGTAGCGATCACTTCCTTAACTTAAAGTTTGATGGGTGTGAAGCTAATGATTTTTAGGAGAAACTAGATGTTTAGACATGGTGAACATGGACACATATAGTCAACTATGGTTAGCCATAATGAAACAATGGGTTCATTATCCTTTTAGTATATAATACTAATCCATTATGTTTAGTATTAAAACTTTTGGTTTATTATTCCCTTAGGTTTATAATATCAATCCCTTGGGTTTATTAATCTAAGGGTTGTTGGTGTAATGATATTCATATGATTTATAATATTAATCCTTGGGTCTAATATAAATCCCCTTCATTTTGGAATTCTAAACATAATTAGCAAAGGTTTCAGATTATGTTTGGCTACCATTTATATGTTTCTGTTATAAATGTTTGGTGATGTTTCTACCATTTTTACTATTGGTGATCTTTATGTCATGTGGTAGTGGGGTGCGTACAAAAGTATGAGTAGTGATCATTTTCTTAAATTAAAGGTTGATGGGTGTGAAGCTGATTATTTTTAAGAGAAACTAGATGTTTAGACATGGTGAACATGGACACATATAGTCAACTATGGTTAGCCATAATGAAACAATGGGTTCATTATCCTTTCAGTTTATAATACTAATCCATTAGGTTTAGTATTAAACCTTTTGGTTTATTATTCCCTTAGGTTTATAATATCAATCGCTTGGGTTTATTAATCTAAGGGTTGTTGGTGTAATGTTATTCATATGATTTATAATATTAATCCTTGGGTCTAATATAAATCCCCTTGGTTTATAATCATGGTCATCCATGGTCGAACGTCACACTGTGACAATTTTTTCTCAATAGGAAAATCAAACATGGTCCAATGTCGCATTTTGGCAAAGATTGTCTCCATATGAAATTCTTTCATGGTTAACCATGGTCAACCATGGTGCAATGTTACACTATGACAAATATTGTCTCAATATGCAAATCAACCATGGTCAACCATGCTTCAACGTCACATTTTTACAAAGATTGTTTCAATATGAAAATTAACCATGGTCAGCCATGATAATTATAGGGTTTGCAATATTTATCTTGGATTTTATATACCTTGGGTTTATAATATGAACTCGTTGGGTGTAATATTATTCCCTTCGGTTTATAATCCCTTGGTTTTTTTGTATTAATCCCTTGGGTTTATTATTATCATGGTCAACTATGGTTAGCCATAATGAAACAATGGATTCATTATCCTTTCAGTTTATAATACTGAAGGAAATCTAAAATTTGGAATTTGAGTTTTGGAATTCTAAACATAATTAGCATAGGTTTCAAAATCTGTTTGGCTACCATTTATATGTTTCTGTTATAAATGTCTGGTGATGTTTCTGCCATTTTTACTATTGGTGATCTTTATGGGTTTTAGTATTAATCCCTTGGGTTTATTATTCATTTGGGTTTTAATATCAATCTCTTTGGTTTATTATTCCAACAAGGTTTATAATATGAATCATGATCAACCGTGGTTGAATGTCACATTGTGACAAGGATTATCTCACCATGAAAATAAATCATGCTTATTTTAGACTTTTTAATATTTATATTTGGTTGTACGAATGTTGGGTTTATAATATTAGTCCCTTGGGTTTAATATTATTCCCTTGGGTTCATAATCCCTTGGGTTCTAATATTAATCCCTTGGGTTTATTATATCAATCCCTTGGGTTTATTATTCCCTTTGGCTTATAATATCAATCATAGACGAACATGGTCAACCATGGTTGAATGTCACATTGGGACAAGAATTGTCTCACCATCAAAATAAGCCATGTTTATTTTAGTGTTTGTAGTGTTTATATTTGGGTTTACCAATGTTAGGTTTATAATATTAGTCCCATGGTTGAATGTCACATTTTGACAAATATTGTCTCCCCATGAAAATAAAACATGTTTATTTTAGTGTTTTTAATATTTATATTTCGTTTACAAATATTGGGTTTATAACATTAGTCCCTTGGGCTTAATATTATTCCCTTGGGTTCATAATCCCTTGGGGTTTTAGTATTAATCCCTTGGGTTTATTATTCATTTGGGTTTATAATATAAAAAATTTAGGTTTTTTATTCCCTCAGGTTTTGAATGTCGCATTATGACAAGGATTGTCTCGACATCAAAATAAACTATGTTTATTTTAGTGTTTGCACTATCGATATTTTCCTTTACCAATGTTCAGTTTATAATATTAGTCTCATGGGTTTAATATTATTCCATTCGGTTCATAATCCCTTGGGTTTTAGTATTAATCCCTTGGGTTTATTATTCATTTGGGTTTATAATATCAATCCCTTGGTTTTATTATTCCCTTTGGTTTATAATATCAATGATGGTAAACCATTGTCAATCATAGCCAAACATCGTCAACCATGGTTGAATGTTGCATTGGGACAAGAATTGTCTCACCATCAAAATAAACCATGTATATCTTAGTATTTATAGTATTTATATTAGGGTTTACCAATGTTGGGTTTATAATATTAGTCCCTTGGTTGAATGTCTTATTTTGACAAAGATTGTCACACCATGAAAATAAACCATGTTTATTTTAGTGTTTGTAATATTTATATTTTGGTTTACAACTGTTGGGTTTATAATATGTTATGAAACCAGCTCAAGAAAAAGATAGAAAAGATGGATCAACGCCTTAAAATTTAGCCTCTTCGAGGGGGCAACCTCCTTTACATTACATAAATGAACAATTCTTGGATGATTCAAATGACAAAGCCTCCTTTCTATATATAGGAGTCTAAGGAGTCATAATATAACCCAGCCGACCTAACAATAATAATATAATGCCACAAAAATAACAATAGAGGGATTCTATGGGGCACAGTAATAACAATATGGGGACAATAGGGGCATACCAATATTAATAAGGGGTACAACTATAATAGTAATGGGTTAATCACTAGTATTATAGGGACCCAACATGCCCCTCTCCTTCAAAAAAGTGTGGTCCTCAACACTTGAGCAGTTCTGGATGCTTCTGTATAAAATTCTCATCCTCCCATGTGGAATCTTCAGCAGATAAGTTCTTCCACTTGATAAGATACTCTGAAATTGATCGATTTCGTAGTTGTCAAGTTCTTGTTTCTGTGACTGCTTCTGGTTCCAATATAGTTTTTCCTTCCTCGTTAAGTTCTGGCAATATTGTTTGAACTGGGAGCTTATCGCCTATAACCTTCGTTAAACATGAAACATGGAAAACTGGGTGCAATCGAGAAGCTGCAAGAAGCTCCAATTTGTATGCCATAGTACTAATGTTTTGCAACACCTTGTACGGACCATAATACTTTGGTGATAATTTATTATCCTTCTTAGCTTGATTGAGGGACATTTGATTATATGGTTGTATCCATAGGAATACCCAATCACCTACATCAAAACTTCTTTCGCTACGATGTTGATCTACCTGTTGTTTCATTCTATTTTGTGCCAACACGAGGTTATCCTTTAAGAGTTGGAGGACTTGTTGTTGATGTTCGATGTGATGTTCCACTACTTGAACCTTAGAATTTTCTCATAAATATGATGTGATGGATGGTGGCTGATACCCATAAAGTGCCATAAATGGGGTCATTTTTGTTGCTGTATGGAAGGAAGTGTTATACCACCATTCAGCCAGAGGCAACCATTTGACCCATTGTGTCTGTTTATCAGATACAAAGCAACGAAGATATCCTTCCAAAAATTTGTTTACTATCTCAGTTTGCGCATCAGATTGAGGATGATAAGATGAGCTATGAGCTAACTGAGTACCAAGACAAGAAAATAATTCTGTCCAAAAATTTCTAGTGAAAATGGGATCTCTGTCACTTACAATAATCTTTGGGTTTCCATGTAGCTTTTGAATTGTTTCCATAAATATAGTAGAAACTTTACTGGATTTAAATGGATGTGATAATGCACAGAAGTGTGCATACTTGGTAAGTCTATCAACTACCACCATGATGACACTCTTTCCCTCAGACTTGGGTATACCTATGATAAAATCCATTGAAACCTTCTCCCAACGTTGGCTTGGAATGGATAAAGGTTGTAATAGACCCGGTGTCTTAATTGTTTCAACTTTATTTTGTTGGCAAACCAAACATTCCGCCACAAACTTTTGAATATCTGATTTAAGGCCATCCCAAAAAAATTCCTTCTTAACCCTATGGTAAGTTTTTAAAAATCCCGAGTGCCCTCCTAAGGGAGAAGTGTGCAATTCCATAAGAATCTTTTGTTTTAGCTGGGAATTCTTATAGAGGTATAAGCAATCTTTGTACCATAACGAATCATTTTTCCAGCTAAATGCATCCGACGTACTGGAATCTTGTTGTAACTTTCGAATAAGTGCCCACACTTCTTCGTCATTCTTCCATTCCTCCCTTGCTTCATTTATCCAATCTGGTTGGATAATAGAAATGGCACACAACAATGCTTCCACATCCTCATCCTTTCTTGAGAGTGCATCTGCCACCACATTTTTCTTCCCTTTTTTGTAGATGATTTCAAAGTCATAACCCAACATCTTTGTGACCCACTTTTGTTTCTCTTCAGAGGATAATCTTTGTTCTAAAAGTATTTAAGGCTATCATGATCCGTTTTTACCTTGAAGTGTCTTCCCATTAGGTAGGGTCGCCATTTCTTAAGTGCATGGAGTATTGCCAACATTTCCTTCTCATAAATAGCTTTGTGTAAAAACTTTCCCTTGATTGGACGACTTTCAAAAGCAATGGGTCTTTCATCTTGCATTAAGAGAGCACCAATTCCATTTCCTGAAGCATCACATTCCATAATAAAGGTTTTTGTGAAGTCCGGTGTAGCTCAGACAGGTGCTTGGCACATTGCCTCTTTAAGATGTTCGAAGGCCTTTGTTTCTTCTGGAGTCCATGAAAATGCATATTTCTTCAATAGTGTTGTTAGAGGTGCTGCTATTCTCCCATAATTCTTAACAAACTTGCGATAATACCCTGTCAACCCGAGAAATCCTCGCAGATGCTTTATGGATGTGGGGATTTTCCATTCCTTAATGGCTTTAATTTTGCTAGGGTCTACCTTCACTCCTTCATGAGATACAATATGACCCAGATATTCCACCTCTTGTACTCCAAAGAAACATTTGGATCTTTTTGCATATAATTGTTTCTCCTCTAATAGTTGTAGCACCTTGTCAACATGTTCAACATGATCCTTCCAAGACTTGCTGTAGATTAGTATATCATCAAAAAATACTAACACAAATTTTCTAAGGAATGGTTTGAAAATTGAATTCATCAAACCTTGAAATGTTTAGGGTGCATTGGTAAGGCCAAAAGGCATGACCAAAAATTCATAATGACCCTCATGAGTTCTAAATGCTGTTTTCGGAATGTCTTCAGTCTTCATTCTGATTTGATGATATCTTGAACGAAGATCCAACTTGGTGAAGTAAATTGATCCATGCAATTCATCCAGTAATTCATCAATGACAGGAATGGGAAACTTATCTTTAATAGTGAGCTTGTTGAGCTCCCTATAATCCAGACACATGCACCATGATCCATCCTTCTTGTGCACCAATACTACTAGAGCAGAGAAAGAACTTTGACTCGGTTGAATTATACCAGCCTCTAGCATTTCTGCAACCATACGTTCAATTTCACTCTTTTGGTCATAGGGATATCTGTACGGCCTGATGTTTGGAGGAACACTTCCTGGAATCAGATGAATAGCATGATCATGATCACGAATAGGTGGGAGACCTTTGGGAGTCTCAAATACCTTGGAATGATTGTCCAAGACTTTTTGGAGATCTGGAGAAATAGATGATTCCAATGTGGAAACATCTAGCGAACATAATTGTGCAATTACACATTTTCGTTCCTTTATTAGAAGCTTTGTCATACCGTTAGAGCTTATTATCTTTCCCGGTTTCCCTGCAATACCCCTTAATTCAACTTCCTTTTCGTCCACAAAAAATTTCATGAAAAGTTCTTGAAAATTAAAAGCTATTGTACCCAAGGATTGTAGCCATTGGACTCCTAATACAACATCAACACCTCCCATTGGAATGGAAAGCATTGGGCTAGTCAATACATATTCTCCCATGGATAGCTTGATATTATGGCACTTTCCAGAGCAATTTATTGTTCCTCCATTTGCAACCATCACTTGACACTCTGGTGTTGGATATAAGAAGCAATTCAATTCTTTTGCTACCTTACAATGAATAAAATTGTGGGTACTTTCTGAATCAATCAACACTATTACCTTTTTCTTCTTGATTTGTCCTTCTATCTTGATGGTTTGAGGAGTGGTAATTCCCGCCAATGCATTACAAGATATGGTCGGATTCATTTTTTCTTCATCTAGGCTTTGTTCCTGGAGTATATCCTCTTCTTTTAACCTTTATTTCTCCTTTTCTTCTTCATCTTCACAATCTATGTAGAATAATTTCTTCTCAGCACACTTATGACCTTTAGTTTATTTGCTATCACAACTGTAACAAAGCCCTTTTGCTCCTTTTTCTTCCAATTGTTGTGGTGTAAACCTTATAGGTTGTGGAAGACTAGCAGCAACAACACTTCCGTCTTTATAGTTGTGAGTGGTATGCTTCCTGGTTGCCATAATTTTGCTTTCCATTTTTCTTGCTAACCTGAATGCCTTCTCTAATGAATCAGGTTCCTAGAGGCGAACATCATGTTGGATATTATCCTTTAAAGACTCTATGAACACATCAATCCTATGCTCCTCTGGAATAATTTTTACCCTTATGTTCAAATTTTGGAACTCCTCAATGTGCTCCATTATTGAACCCTTTTGTTTGAGACTTATCAATTGGCTAAAAAAAGTGTTGCTTTTTGTATCCTCATAATGTGCTATCAATTCTTTCGTAAAAATTGCCCAAGTGATAAATTGTTTACGAGAGAAAAGCCATTGATACCATACAAACTGATTTGGTTCCAAATATAAAGTTGCAATACATACCCTTTGTGTGTTTTGAACATTATTGAGATCGAAAAATTGCTCCATCTGTAATATCCATGTTGCGGAATCCTTGCCATCAAACTTCCCCATATCAATTTTTGGAATATGGTGCGTCTTCGATCCAACATTAGAGTCTATGAAATCATGATTAACATTTCCTTTGTTTGCATCATGAGTTTCCTTTCCTCCCCTTTCACCATTAGTAAGTATTTCTTGTAGAAAATTTGTCAAATCTGCCTTAAAATCTATCTTCAAATCATCAATCTTGGTTTCCATGCCCTTTATCTTAGATTCCACTCCATTTATCTTAGCTTCTGTTAGCTTTTCTGAGAGTGAAATTTGTTGCACTTGGTCTTGTAATTTTGATATATCATGTAGCATTTCTTCCTCTTCTTCATGAGTCATGCTAGAGCTTTCAGATTGCTTACTAGGTGTTTGCATTTTCTTTCCTCGGGGTATTATTTACCAATACTAATTCTCTACTATGCCCTTTGAATTCCTTCAAAATAATTTTTCAAACCAAGCTTAAGCAAAACTTTAAAAAATCTACACACTTTTTTTCACTTTGTAGGAGCTCGATATTGCCGCTGATGTATCTCTGTAATTTCGAATCATCCAATTCTGAAATTGCAACTTGTGGTAGCCCTCTTTGTCCTCTTTTGAATGCCACCAGTCTGACCCTAATTGGATTCTCCAATGAAGAGTTATGCCAAATCTCCCACAGTGACCTGATTATAGACTAATTCAATAGAGCGAACTTGTACGACGTGCCACGTGTCCCTGTTTTGACCTTTGGCTCTGAAAAATATATACAAGAAACTACAGTCCATCCTATTTCTGTACCTTCTTACAAAATTTCAATCCGATGCTCAGAGAAAAAGTTATGATGATTTTCCCCAGGTCACCTATTTGGAATGTAATTCAGGAGTCTGCAAAAATACCAACTTCCTCAGATCATATCTCCGCAAATATAGAGCAAAAAAATCTGAAATTCGGATCCGAGCTTCAGCATGATGTCTTCTCAAATGGGTTTTTTTTTTTAACTTCTGAAACATCACAGAAAAAAAGTTATAGTGACAATGCCACGATGACAGGTTTGGAGCAGCGAAACCCAAGAATCCAAAGCTCTGATACCAAATGTTATTAAACCAGCTCAAGGAAAAGATATAAAAGATAGATCAACGCCTTAAAATTCAGCCTCTTCGAGGGGGAAACCTCCTTTACATTACATAAATGAACAATTCTTGGATGATTCAAATGACAAAACCTCCTTTCTATATATAGGAGTCTAAGGAGTCACAGTACAACCCAGCTGACCTAACAATAATAATATAAAGCCACAAAAATAACAATAGAGGGATTCTATGGGGCACAATAATAACAATATGGGGACAATAAGGGCACAACAATATTAATAAGGGGTACAACTACAATAGTAATGGGGTAATCACTAGTATTATAGGGACCCAACATAATATTAGTCCTTTCGACTTAATATTATTTCCTTGGGTTCATAATCCCTTGGGGTTTTAGTATTAATCCCTTGGGTTTATTATTCATTTGAGTTTATAATATCAAAACTTTGGGTTTTTCATTCCCTTAGGTTTATGATATAAATCATAGCCAAACATGGTCAATCATGTTTGAATGTCACATTGTGACAAGGATTGTCTCACTGTTAAAATAAGCTATGTTTATTTTAGTGTTTGTAGTATTGATATTTGGGTTTACCAATGTTGGGTTTATAATATTGGTCCCATGGGTTTAATATTATTCCCTTCATTTCATAATCCCTTGGGGTTTTAGTATTAATCCCTTCGTTTTATTATTCCTTTGGGTTTAGTTAGTATTAATCCCTTTGTGTTATTATTCCTTTGGGTTTATAATATCAATCATGGTCAACCATTGTCAATCATAGCAAACCATGGTCAACCATATTTGAATGTCGCATTGTGACAACGACTGTCTCACCATAAAAATAAAACATGTTTATCTTAGTGTTTGTAGTGTTTATATTTGGGTTTAACAATGTTGGGTTTATAATATTAGTCCCATGGGTTTAATATTATTCCCTTGGGTTAATAATCCCTTGGGTTTTAATATTAATCCCTTGGGTTTATGTTTATATTTGGGTTTAACAATGTTGCATTTATAATATTAGTTCCATGGGTTTAATATTATTCCCTTGGGTTCATAATCCCTTGGGCTTTTCGTATTAATCCCTTAGTTTTATTATTCCTTGGGGTTTATAATATCAATCCCTTGGGTTTATTATTCCCTTAGGTTTATAATATCGATCATGGTCAACCATTTTCAATCATAGACAACCATGGTCAACCATGGTTGAATGTCACATTGTGACAAGGATTCTCTCACCATGAAAATAAACCATGTTTATTTTAGTCTCTCACCATTAAAATAAACTATGTTTATTTTAGTATTTGTAGTATTGATATTTGGGTTTACCAATGTTGGGTGTATAATATTAGTCCCATGGGTTTAATATTATTCCCTTCGGTTCATAATCCCTTAGGGTTTTAGTATTAATCCCTTCAATTTATTATTCATTTAGGTTTAGAATATCAATCATGGTCAACCATTGTCAATCATAGCAAACCATGGTCAACCATGTTTGAATGTCCCATTGTGACAAGGATTCTCTCACAATCAAAATGAAACGGGTTTATTTTAGTGTTTGTAGTGTTTATATTTGGGTTTAACAATGTTGGGTTTATAACATTAGTCCCACAGGTTTAATATTATTCCCTTGGGTTCATAATCCCTAGGGGTTTTCATGTTAATCCCTTAGTTTTATTATTCCTTGGGGTTTATAATGTCAATCCCTTGGGGTTATTATTCCCTTTGCTTTATAATATCGATCATGCTCAACCATTGTCAATCATAGACAACCATGGTCAACCATGGTTGAATGTCACATTGTGACAAGGATTCTCTCACCATGAAAATAAACCATGTTTATTTTAGTCTTTCTAATATTTATATTAGGGTTTACCAATGTTGGGTTTATAATATTATTCCCTTGCATTTAATATTATTTCCTTGGGTTCATAATCGGTTTTAATATTAATCCTTTGGGTTTATTATTAACTTAGATTTATAATATCAATCATGGCCATCTTTATTAATCTATTGTGTTTGTAATATCAATTCCTTGTGCTTCTTGATCCCTTAGGTTTTTAATATTTGTCCGTTGGGTTCACTAATTCCTTAGCTGTATAATATTTAACAGTTGGGTTTATTAGTTCCTTGGGTTTATAATATTAGTCCTTCTTGTTTAATATTATTCTCGTTTGTTCATAATCCCTTGGGATTTTAATATTAATCCCTTGGGTAATAATAAACAAAAAAGACTAATGTTATAAACTCAATGTATACAAACCCTAAGATAAATAATAATATTAATAATATTATTATTATAATAATAATTATATTTGTATATTATTATAATAATATAATGATAATATAATAATATTATTATAATAATATAATAATATTTATATTATTATATTATTTTAATAATATAATGGTAATCTAATATTATTGTGAGCTATTTTTATTATTAATTAATATATATGAGGTGTTTATATTATTATTGTAATATTAATATAATATTATTTATATATATAAATAATCAGGTTGTTAATATTTATATAGTTATTAATAATTTTATATAGTTGGTTTTAAAAAAACCTATAATAATTATTAATGTGGTTGATATAAGTCTATTTGAGTATATCAATCACATTGGAAAATGTAGTTGTATATATGTGTCATATAAACCTATTCATGTTTATCAATCACATTAGTAAATGTGATTGTGCTAGTCATAAAAGTCTTGCATAAAAGTCTTGCCAGCGTCACATAGTTGATATGATGTGGTAATGTATTGTATGCGTTCAGGAGCCATTATCAAGTGCGGGGAGCTTCCCGTGGAACTCTGCGCTGTCTGTTTCATCGTCAGGAAATAGATGTGTGCTCGAGAAGGATGTAATGATGGACGGAACCTTGCAATATCAATGCCATGTATCTTTTGGTTGTTGACGTCTTCAATCATAAAATCCTCAGATTACACAACTAGCAGTGTTAGTAGATACGTTATTAGAGATGATCATAATTTTTTTAAAGACAAACAATTATAGCATATATATATATATATATATATATCATTAGTCATCGGTTGTGATGGTGGAGAAAATGGTGGAATGGATCGAAAGCGAGGAGTGCATAAGTGCGTGCGGCTTGGAACGGATGGCTGTGCGTGCGGCTTGGAACGGATGGCTGTAGGAATGTCCACAGATTCTCTACACTAACCGGAATTTAGCACCAAGTTTTACTCCAACGAGTGCCGCCGCAATTGCCCCCAACATGGTCGATCTGTATGTCAATCTCGGTGCAGGAGAAGGTGGGTCCCCCATATCTCCTTTCTTCCTATCTCAACCATTCATTTTAAGTATTTACATAATAATAGATTTGAGGCATGATTTTGACAGGAATATCTTTATCGAGCATGTGCGAATCTCAGAAAAGCAGATCCGGCAATGTGATCAAGAAATCGGAGTCCGATTTGTCCAAGTCAAAGTCAAGCATCCGTTCCAAATCGTCTGAATCCCCGGATCGAAAGGCAACCACAAAACTGAGTCGGAAGTTGCTGTAATTGAATTCCCATGCTTCGGTAGATCATTAATATTGGTAATTGCATGGAGAAATGTACAATTAAACATAGTTACCAAATTCGGTCGAATTGACCGAAAAAATTTCAATATTCGGCAGTTCGATTCAGTTCTTCGATTAATACGCCAATTCAAGTTCGGTATCGGATATTGGGTTCACGGATCAATACAGGAGGCAGAGCAGATTCCCAATCAGAATTATTAATTTCTTGTGGCCACTGTAATTTTCAGACTCTTCCGGATCTAGGAGATGGCATACTGTTACCCATTAATGAAGGTTAACGCTGGTTGATCTTTTATACTATGAGATTTTGCAAAGTAGATTCCTAAATCTGCAATAATTTATAGCTTATGATGTATAACAGAAGCTATAGATTAGGCTATTTAGAAAGAGGAGTTTGTAAAGTAGAGTATGAGCATATGTAAATATCTTTCAAAAAAGATAAAACTTACGCACATTAATATGAAGAGAAATTGCATTAACATAGATTTTTCATCTCTTTATCATTATGTTTACATTCTATCGCACAGAAAATACTATTGTCATTTATCCTTTGTATATCCTCGATCTATTCATTTATCCTTTATGTGTGATATGTAACTTATAAATTTATAATTTGAAAATATGTGTAGTATATTCATCCATTTTTAGAGTTATGTGAGAGAGTTTTTTGTTGTTCTTTTTGGGCGGACTTTTTTGATTCAAAATTTTGGAGTATTAAATGGTAAACTTAATATTTTGTATTATAAAATAGAATTTGGTTTGGTTGGGTAAATGTGTAATTACTAAGGGAGGTAAGAGTACAAAAATATCTATAGATCCAAGTGTAAAATTTAAAAGTCTTTTATTTAGTATTTTGTTGAGGCTTGAAGGGAGACTCCCGAATTTGAGTAAAATATTGTTTTTTAAGACTAGGGTTTATATTCACATGAGTTATGAGCCACCAAAGCTTGATTTGAAGAGCTAGAAAGAACATCTAGCTATAATCTCATGAGACAATCACAAAATGTCTCAAAGCTTGGTATTTGAACGATTCACCAAGGACTCACTTGTTGCATAGAAAGTAGATGAGAAAACTTGAAAATGATCTTTTAGTTTTAAAAAGATCAAAAAGAAATAGTTTACTTCATTTTTCTCCTTGATACATGCTTTTAATTGGGACATAAGCCAGCTCATCCCATCTTTAATTGGGAGTGATACATTCTTCAAGATTAAATAGTAAGTTGTTTGAAATATGCAACTCAATCAACCTCATCCCTTCATCTTCTTTATATGCTTTTAATTGGGACAGAAGCCAGCTCATCCCAACTTTATTTCGGAGTGATACATTCTTCAAAATTAAATAGTAAGTTGTTTGAAATATGCAACCCAATCAACCTCATCCCTTCCATCTTGTTTATTACAAAACCTTTCAACTAGTGTTTTTTTTTTTTTATTCAAATTTTTATGATCCATAATAAATTAAGAAAAATATTTTTACGGAAAAACTTTTCTTAACTATTTTTTTGTCCAAATCTATTAGTTTTCACTTAACATTTGTCATGGTCCCTTGAATTGTGACATCTCTCCCATTTTGTTTTTCCATATATAATAATTATATAAAATAAAAAAATACCATTCCTTAATTCCACCATAATATCAATCCCTTTTTTACAACTAGACTTTAAAATTCTTTCCATATCCAAAAATAGAAAAAGCTGACCTTAAAAATATTGTCCAAATGTTTAGCTTCAAATCTAAATCTCTTTTACTCTAGTTAAAATATAGAATCATTCTTTCCATATCCAAAAATAGAAAAAGCTGACCTTAAAAATATTGTCCAAATATTTAGCTCCAAATCTAAATCTCTTTTACTCTGGTTAAAATATAGAATCTTAAAAGGAAAAGAGGAAAAACTCCACTATTTAAAACAAAAAAAAAATTAAAAAAATCCTTTATTTTTTAATAAAAAATTATCTTGAATAAATTAAAAGTCGGCCAAACCTGGTCAACTCTCCCGTTCACACATATGAAACTCCGGCCAGTCCAAATGATAACATGTCATCGATAACTCTCCCGTTTACACATGAATGTCCAGCCGGTCCAAATGATAAGATGTCATCGATTTCGATAGGCTACTCCCATGTTCTTTTGTTCTAGCGGACTGTAGCATATTTGAACATGGTAACTTAGGATTTATCAATGGATAGCCTTCATAGAGAAATACTGCACCAAAGTTGAGCGACCTGTATAAGGAGTACCCATGGTCGCCGGAACACCGCGGGTAGACTACATGGGAAAGGGCGTCCTCTTTGTCGAAGCCATTACTAACTATTGTTCATCGACGAAAGATGTTACCATGCCTTAGCACTATACACCGCAATCAATATCTTTTTTTGGGCCACTTGCAAATCAGTGGGTCACATTTATCCAGGTTTGTGTTTCAAGAAATTTGATTTTTTCATTACTTTGGTAGATCTTGGTTAAGATTAATTTAATTATTAATTATAATTTTATAAATATAAATGTAATTATTAATTTTATGTTTTTTATTTTATTTTTACTCAGTGAAAATGTTAAACATTACATCTCTACTATATTGCATTGGGATTAAATGTTTATATAGGAGTTAAGTTTACTTATGAACCTTAAATATAAAGAAACTTTTTAATAAAAAGTGAATTGGGTGAGGGGAAGTCTTGGATAAAATATAATAATACAATATTTATTACCACCCCCACCAAATAAAAGACGACCAGGTGTAACTTGTAAGGCCCTTGAGCTGCAGGTGCGGTTGAGCAAGGCCGCGTAGGTGAAAGCTGTGCACGAGCCAAGTGAATCGCAACACACATGAAGGATGAACGAAGAAATGCGAAGGCATTTGGGAGTTTATATCGGTGGGTGGTCCCGGGCAAGCTGACAAGCGGGCGAATTGACGAGCCGGCGAGCCAACGGACGGGCGTACTGACTTAACAATGGGCAAGCTGGCTTGAACGAACGAGCAGGCCGACGAGTTAAGACGGGCGAATCGACATGTTATGGAGGAGTTCGGTGGGTCGGCCAAGGCTCTCCCACATGATGGACGAAGGGTATACATAAGCGGCGGTGGAGATGGATGAAGGCATCGAACAACACGATCATAACAAAGTGCAAAGTGTGAGCTGCAACGATTTTGCGGTAGGAGTAGGGCGTGCGATGAGCTCGCATGACGAGTGAACTGAAAGGCTTGAACGGAGGACTTCGGGTAGTGTGACACAACGTGTGTGCATGCCGAACGAAATGGTGAACAAGTTGGTTGGAGAACTCGTGCAGGGTGATCCGCGGGTGGGTGCACCCCTGGCGAGGGTAAACGAGAAAGTGTTGATTTATGAAAGGAGGTGTGACGGATGTCCGAAGGTGCCCGAGTTGGGTGGCACGGTGACATGGGTAGCAGCGCCCGAGTTGGGTGGCACGGTGACATGGGTAGCAGCGCTCGAGTTGGGAAAATGACATGAGTCGTGCGATGAGTTGAGCGAACGCGTTTAGGGGTAGACGACAAGTTGGGAAAGTCATGCGGTGACCGTGCGGGCGTGCCAATGAGTTGTGCTAAAGAAGCCGGTGAATGTAAATTTATTCTAAGTGTAAATTTTGGGTTTCCTCAAGATTGTAACTTATATATATATATTGATTATTCGGGCACACTCATTACAGGGAGTTTCCCCTCCCTTTATACTGTTGTGCATTTATGGTTAATGTTGTTTATGGTGAATGTTAATGGTTTTCACTATGTTATAAAGGAAAACATATACTTGGTAAAAGAAGAAAATAAACTAAGTATCGAAAGTAGGTGTAGTCCACAATCGCAAGTATTGGTGAAAAGAAAATGGTCAGTGGTGTCGCACCTTCTATAGTGCGGTTGGAAAAGTACCGCTAGTGTAGGGGCATGACAGGTGGTATCAGAGCTGATTGACAATGGGAAGCTGATCCCACTGCCACTATCATGATAGGTGGTATCAGAGCTTATCAAGTTTGCAAAAGACCTGGTGAATTGTGACGAAGGAGTTGATCCTACTGCATTATCGTGATAGTTGGTATTGAAGCTAGTGAATGGTCTATACTAGATCGCACAGAAGGCTGATGGCATAGATGGCAGGAGAACCTTAGGTTGTAACAGGTGAATCTAGACACAATGCAGGTGAAGCTTTCATGAAGAGGGTATTGGAACGAATGGAAGAATTGGATTCTGATTGGACTTTGAAGGTGGCTGAGATCATGAAGGATCATGAAGGAAATCCGAAGATGAAAGAAGAATTTGATGAACTCAAGGACCGATACGAGTATAAGGAATGGAAGTATACACAACTAGAAGAAGAATTCAAGGATATTGGGAAAGCAAGAGATCAGGGTTTGGAAAAAATCTTGGATTTGCAGCAAACTCTTGACGAAGCTTGAGATGAGATTGCGGTGTTGAAGAAGGCCATGAGACATCACTTAGGTGGAGGAGTGTCTCATGTGAAAGTCAAGGAATCAGATTCTCATGATGGTACAAGAAGTGCAAAAACTCTTGGTAACTTTCTATGGAACATGGAGCAATACTTGGAATGCTTGGGATTACCTGATGAGGAAACTAAGGTAAAAGTAGCTGCTCAATTCCTGACGAAGGATGCTAAGATGTGGTGGCGACGGAGGATGGATCAGATTGCCAATGGCAGTGCTGACAACATAACTTCGTGGAATGACATGAAGAAGTCTTTGCAGACCCACTCCAGTCCATAGGATGAAATATGGGAAGCAAGGATGAAGATAAATACATGAAGCAAACGGGAAGTCTGCAGGCATACCAACAAGAGTTTGCAAGTGTGGTTCTGGAACTTTCAGACATGGCGGAGAGAGACAAGGTGTTTAACTTTTTCATAGGGCTGAAACCTTGGGTGCAGAATGAAGTGAAGAGATAGAATATAAATACACTTGAGGAAGCTTTTGCTATTGTAGATCGTTTGGTGGAGCATTATGACAAAGCTTTTGATGAGGAAAAGGAGAAGTTCGATAACCCAAAAGAAAAGACTACGAAAGATGATGCTTCAAAATCGTATGATAAGACGAAGATGAAGAAACCATTGAAGTGTTAGATATGTGAGGAACCACATACGGTGAAGAATTGTCCTTCAAGATCGAAAGTGGCTGCAATGGCATAGTTCAATAAGAAGAAAGAAGAGACTTATGTGGGGGTGATGCAGATTCTTGGAGCTGTAGCTGCTACGGAAGCAGTCTCCCGAAGAGATCTGGAAAGGAACAGTTTGGAATATGTTCGGATGAAGATTGGGAGTGCTGACGTGATCACTCTGGTGGATAGTGGTGCCACTCACAACTTCATGAGTGAGGATATTGCGAGAAGGATTGGGCCGAAATTTGTACCATTGTAGGCACAAATAAAGATAGTGAATTCTCCTCCTAATTCTAGGATTGGTGTGGCTGAAAAGGTGGAAACAACACTTGGTGAGTGCTTCGAGAAAGTCGACTTCACTACAGTGCGAATTGATGACCATGAACCTATGTTGGGAATGGAATTTTTGAAACATTATGATGCAATGATTGTTCCACATCTGAAGAAGCTGTACATTTACGACGGAAGGGAAGATGTATCCATTGGTGTTCCACCCATGGGAGTAACAAGACTCGAGTGTAAGTTGGTAATGATGCAGATGGGGGATGAGAAACATATGGATGAGGTCTGTAAGCAGATGTCTTTGTAGAGACAAAGCTTATGGAACAGTCACAGGTTATCAAGACATTGTCAGATAGCATCTCGGATTTGTCTAGGAGGCTAGAGTTAGTAGAGGATGACGATGACGATGATGAGGAATATATGAGGCCGAATATCTAGGTGGAGGATCGGGTTGCATATCTACAGAGGATGGAAGTGGAAGATCCAAACAGATGGATTGAGATGATCAGTGAGGGAGAGCCTTCAGGCTCTAGTCCCTCCACATCTTCTTAGATGACTTAGAATATGGGGCTCACTGTTAGCTGCTCATGGCAGTGAGTCCCTAAACATTTGAGCAGGCACCACGGGGTCTTGGAGGAGGCTTCTTTATGATGACAGGTAGGTGATGTAGGAATGAATGCGACTGCAAGGCAGCACATTGGCATTAGCATCATGACATGTTGTAGATGGGATGGAGATTCCATCGACCTAAGCATGGGTTTTGAACAGATTCTTGGTTGAGTTAGAGATTGTGGCAGGATGTTGAAGAAGCAACTGATGGTGGCATGGAGAAGGTACATTCTCATGGGTTGAGCATTATGGTTGGATTAGATGCCCAATCAGTTTGATGACATGGGGGCATGCAGTGCATTGGGTTTGTGTCAGATAGATGCCTTGGTTTCAAATAAGATGTTGTGTTGGCTGGAGTATTATGCAGGGAAGTTCACATGATCGAACGACACATGATGGAGACTGTCGTATTATATATCTTGCAAGGATGTTTGCAATATATAGACGGATTGAAGTCATGGATCAAGAAGATGACTATTCATAGAGCACATACTGATGGATTATGTGGCATTGGTATGGACATCTTGGTGACAGATGGTTGCTGGGGTGGAAAAGGATTATCGAGGACGACAATGACTTCGGGTGGAGGAGGATGTAAGGGCCTCGAGCTGCAGGCGCAGTTGAGCGAGGGCGCGCGGGTGAAAGGCGTAGGCGAGCCAAGTGAACCGCAGCACACGCGAAGGATGAATGAAGAAATGCGAAGGCATTTGGGAATTTATACCTGTGGGCAATCCCGGGAAAGCCGACGGGTGGGCGAACAGATGGGTGAGCGAACGGGCAGGCGAGCCAACAGGCGGGTGAGCCGACGGGCGAGCGAACGGATGGGCAGGTGAGCGAACGAGCGGGCGAGCCGACTTAACAATGGGTGAGCTGGCTTGAATGAACGGGCGGGCCGACGAGTTAAGACGGGTGAACTGACACATTATGGAGGAGTTTGATGGGTCGGTCAGGGTGCTCCCACTTAATGGATGAAGGGCATACATAAGCGGTGATGGATATGGATGAAGGCATCGAACAACACGATCATAACAGAGTACAAACTGTGAGCCGTAATGGTTCTGCGGTAGGAGCAGGGCATGTGATGAGCCCACATGATGGGTGAACAGAAAGGCGTGAATGGAGGACTTCGAGCAGGGCGACATAGCATATGCTCCCGCTGAATGAAATTGTGAACGAGTCAGTTGGAGAACTCGTGCAGGGTGACCCATGGGTGGGCGAGCCCGGTGTTGGGTGGCACGGTGACATGGGTAGCGGCACCCGAGTTGGGAAAACGACATGATTCGTTTGACGAGCTGAATGGAAGCATTCAGGGGTAAACAACGAGTTGGGCAAGTCGCGTGGTGACCGCGCGGGTGTGTGACGAGTTGTGCTGAATGAGCCACTGAATGTAAATTTATTCTAAGTGTAAATATGGGGTTTCCTCAAGATTGTAACTTATATATATATATATATATATATATATATATATATATATATATATATATAGATATATATATATATATATATATATATATATATATATATATATATATATATATATATATATATATATATATATATATATATATATATATATATATATATATATATATATATATATATATATATATATATATATATATATATATATATATTGATTATTTCGGCAGACTCATTACAAGGAGTTTCCCCTTCCTTTATACTGTTGTGCATTTATGGTTAAAGCTGTTTATGGTGAATGTTAATGGTTTTCACTGTGTTATAAAGGAAAACATATACTTGGTAAAAGAAGAAAATAAACTAAGTATCGAAAGTAGGCGTAGTCCACGATCGCAAGTATTGGTGAAAAGAAAGTGGTTGGTGGTGTTGCACCTCCTATAGTGCGGTTGGAGGAGTACTGCCAATGTAGGGCCATGACAGCAGGGGTGGGGGAAACACTAATTAAAATGTAATATTATTACATTTTACCTAATATTTCCCATCACAACTCACCTTAAATATTACATTTTACTCAATATTTACACTAATTAAAATGTAATATTATTATATTTTACCTAATATTTCCCATCACATCTCACCTTAAATATTACATTTTACTCAATATTTCACTTCACCCCTGCTAACTTTATAGTCGAATTTGTTTACTTTCAAACTTCAAATCCAAAGAAAATTTATCATAAGTGGACCAGTTGAGGAGAAGAATTGTGTAAAATGTAATACTATAACATTATATTTTACCCAATATAACCGAATAAAAATTTGATGGAGGTAAGAAAAAATATTAGATAAAATCTAATTATTACTTTTTTTCTAATATATTACATGTTATCTAATATTTCCCCATCTCTAAACATTTCCAAACAAATGTCCAACACAAATAGCTACATGGATTTAACACCCTCATTTTCTAGAACTAATTATGTATCTAAATATAACATCAAACTAATATGGATCTAGACCTGAATGCGAAAATTCAACACTGCATATGGTGCACCCCTTATTTAGTAATTTTTTTCTTTTTTTTTTTTCTTTTTAACAGAATGGCATGAATATATCGCTGTATCTAGCATGGTGCTTATGGTTGTCCTTATCTTGTTTGACTTATGTTTAAAGTTGAGGCTTTCTTTGCTTATCACTCAGACCAACCTCATGTTTGATGTAGCCCTACATATCTAAGTGTGGTTATAGTGCTCTACATTTCATATATAGCTTCATCTCACTATATGCATTTCAATTGGTTCAAAGTCCCTAGTTATATGATCACCCTTGTTTGAAGGTTAATAACGACATACCAACCATTGGTTCCCAATGTTAAACACACATGTTAATGGTCCTTCATCACTAGAGTTATTCCATATAAAACTAGGTTCAAACCCTCACCTGGATGAAGCTCTTGCTCAGTGCTCTAGTTGTTCTCTAGTTTCACCACACCTCCGACTAGATTTCTTCATGCATCCTAGCCATGTGAACAGTGTACGGTGTCACTTGGCCCTCAATGTGGCTGAGACGATGGGACTCCAATGGTCCAAATCTCTTCTCCCTCATCAATGACGTAAGACATTTCATTCAAACCCTAACACTTGCTTAGTTCGCCCTCCAGTATTTTGGTTTTTCATTGTGCCACTAGCACCGAGAACTTCGCAAAAATACCCGATGGCTTCATGTGCTACTCCCATGGTATGCCTCTATTTTTGCACCTTCTGTTGTAGAGTGACCCGTTGCACTCGACCTTTCCACGACTTAGGGTTGGTCTACCATCAAAGTGGTTTGTCTAGCCCCTAATATATGCATTTTCTAGAATTCCAGTGATGCGATTACAGTTGGAAACATTGGATGCTCTTCATGCCAACTTCACTTTCCCAGGTAATCTTAGTTCTTGTTTTCTTCTTGGAATTCCAATCTATTTGATTAACCCCTTTAATTTCAGCGCAGTTCTAATCTACCCTTACTTTTTTTTCTTAAATAGGAAGGGACTAAGGGTATCTACAAGGTTGGCCTAGAACTCTCATGACCAACATATAGCCTCTGATGTCACAGGTAAATTTTTTCCCCTGCAATCATGGTTCACTTATTAGGCCCCTATACTACTAGTGTAACCCCTTATTGTTATTAGTATAACCCACTTATTATATTGATGTACCCATGTAGTGCCCATATTGTTACTATTGTGCCCCATAGAAGCCCACTATTGTGATTATTGTGCCCTTACATTATTATCGTTATGTTGGCTCTGATTATGTTATGACCCCTTAGACTCCTATATATAGAAAGGAGGTCTTTTCATTTGTATCATCTAAGAATTGTTCATTTATGTAATGTAAAGGAGGTTTCCCCCTTGAAGAGGCTGAATTCTAAGGCGTTGATCTATCTTTTATATCTTTTCTTGAGTTGGTTTCATAACATTTGGTATCAGAGCTTTGGATTCTAGGGTTTCGCTGCTCCAAACAGGTCATCGTGGCATTTTCGCTATAACGTTTCTTCTGTGACGTTTCAGAAGTCGCAAAAAAAACCCATTTGAGAAGAAATCGCGCTGAATCTTGGGTCCAAATTTCAGAGATTTTCGCGTGATATTTGCGGAGATATGATATGAGGAAGTTGGTCTTTTTGCAGATTCCTGAATTACATTCAAAACAAATGACCTGGGGAAAATCGTCATAACTTTCTCTCTGGGGATCGGATTGAAATTTCATAAGAAGGTACAGAAAGAGGACGGACTCTAGTTTCTTGTATGCATTTTTCAGATCCAAAGGTTGAAATAGTGACTCGTGGCACGTCGTACAAGTTCGCTCTACTGAACTAGTCTATAATCAGGTCATCTTGGGAGATTGTGCATAACTCTTTCTTGGAGAATCCAATTTGGATCAGACTGGTGGCATTGGAAAGAGGACGCAGAGGGCTACTATAGGTAACAATTTTAGAACTTAAAGATCCAAAAGTACAGAGTTACAGTTGTTTCAAGGTAGAGCTCCTAAAATCAAGAAAAAGCAAGATGAGGAAGTTTGATGGCAAGGATCCGGTAAATTGGATACTTCAGATGGAGCAATATTTTGATATACATGGTGTACAACTGTTGCAAAAGGTATGTATTGCATCTTCATATTTAGAAACAGGTCAATTTTTATGGTACAAAGGGCTTTGTTCTCGTAAACAACTTGTTACGTGGTCAATTTTCACGAAGGAAATGATAGCACATTATGAGGATACAAAGAGAAACACCTTCTTTAGAGCAACACCACAACAATTGGAAAGAGTAAAAGGGCTTTGTGACATAGTGGAAAGGAAAATTATGGAAACCAGAAGTGTACCCCTCACAACTATAAGGATGGAAGTGTTGTTTCTCCTAGCCTTCCACAACCTACAAGGGTTACACCACAACAATTGGAAGAAAAAAGAGAAAAAGGGCTTTGTTACAATTGTGATAGCAAATGCACTAAAGGTCATAAGTCTGCTGAGAAGAAATTATTTTACATAGAATATGAAGAGGAGGAAGAAAAGGATCAAGAAACAAAAAAAGAAGAAGATATACGCCAGGACCCCACCCCAGAGAAAGAAGAAATGAATCAGACCATATCTTGTAAAGCATTGGCAAGAATTACCACTCAAACTCTCAAGATAGAAGGACATATCAAGAAGAAAAAGGTGCAAGAAGTGAAAGATCACATCGAGAAAGAAGAAATGAATCCAACCATATCTTGTAATTCATTGTTCGAAATTACCACTCCTCAAACTATCAAGATAGAAGGACATATAAAGAAGAAAAATGTTCAAGAAGTGAAAGATCACATCGAGCATCAAGAAATAAATCCGACCATATCTTATAAAGGATTGGAAGAAATTACCACTCCTCAAACTCTAGAGATAGAAGGACATATCAAGAAGAAAATGGTTCAAGCAGTGAAAGATCACATCGAGCATCAACAACAAGTTCTCCAACTTTTAAAGGATAACGCCACTTCGGTGCAAAATCAAACGAAACAACAGGAACTTAAAAAATGGCGACCTTACCGAATGGGAAGACTCTTCAAGGATGAGGATGTGGAAGCATTGTTTTGTGCTATTTATATTATCCAACCAGATTGGATAAACGAAGCAAGGGATGAATGGAAGAAGGACGAAGAAGTATGGCCACTTATTCAAAAGTTGCAAAAGATCCCAATTCAAACAATATTGCCAGAAATTAAAGAGGAAGGAAAAATCATATTGGAACCTGGAGCAGTCATGGAAACAAGAACCCGACAACTATGAAATCAATCAATTTCAGAGTATCTCATCAAGTGGAAGAACTTACCCACTGAATATTCCACATGGGAGGACAAGAATTTTATACAGAAGCATCAAGAACTACTCAAGCGTTGAGGACAATGCTTTTTGAAGGAGAGGGGCATGTTAGGCCCCTATACTACTAGTGTAACCCCTTATTGTTATTAGTATAACCCACTTATTATATTGATGTACCCATGTAGTGCCCATATTGTTACTATTGTGCCCCATAGAAGCCCACTATTGTGATTATTGTGCCCTTACATTATTATCGTTATGTCGGCTCTGATTATGTTATGACCCCTTAGACTCCTATATATAGAAAGGAGGTTTTTTCATTTGTATCATCTAAGAATTGTTCATTTATGTAATGTAAAGGAGGTTGCCCCCTCGAAGAGGCTGAATTCTAAGGCGTTGATCTATCTTTTCTATCTTTTCTTGAGCTGGTTTCATAACATTCTTGTTTTCTTCTTGGAATTCCAATCTATTTGATTAACCCCTTTAATTTCAGCGTAGTTCTAATCTACCCTTACTTTTTTTTCTTAAATAGGAAGGGACTAAGGGTATCTACAAGGTTGGACTAGAACTCTCACGACCAACATATAGCCTCTGGTGTCACAGGTAAAGTTTTTCCCCTGCAATCATGGTTCACTTATTAAATCATTTCTTGCGCTCATTTACATTAACACATTTCGTGTTGGATTTTGATGTGAAGGTTTGACTGCCCAAATGAGGTTCTACTCTACGACCCATACATAGGTACTACCTCCTCTCTTCACTCCTGGGGTTTCATTTCTTTAATTCCATTTGGAGTTGTTACTATTCTCTAATTTTAACAATTCATGTGGCTTACTATTGCATGTATACTCACACCATTCTTCTTTAGCCATGTACATGGGTTTCCATGGCATGACGAGTACTAATTCGACATCCTGTTACTTCCAGGTCAGTTACTTTACATGACCCCTTCCTTCCTAGACTGCCTTACCACAGTGGATGGACAGGGGAAACTCCAAGGTTTCCTAGACTAGTTTTAATGTTTTCTATTCAGAACTCCTGGCTATGTATCCAGTTATTGTTATTAAATGGGTCTTCTTCGATTTAAGGTTAAAGAGCCAAGCACTCTCCGGAATCTCATTGTATATACTGTACTTTGATTTCTATCAGAACTTGAATCCCTATTCAAGGTTTTTATTTTCCTTTTCTTCTATGGAAATATTTATACGTGCCACATTTAATATGACCAACACTGTGACAGTCTCCACTAATGGAGAAATTCCCATATCAAAAGTTTCAGTAATTATTGTGCTCTTTGTTTGTATTTACAACTCCATGTTATGTTTATGTTATGTCACATATTGGGGATAAAGGTGCATTTTTCTTTCTGGGTTATGATTTGGAATGAATATATGTTGCTGCTATGATTGCAAATTGAGGATAATAGTGTATCTGGTTCTCGGATTGGTTAACTGAAATAGATATATGTTGCTAATATGTTTTTAGAATGATGATAAGACTATATCTTGTTCTAGAATTGATTATAACTATCAGCTTTTACTATTTTTGAAAAATGATGATAAGGATGTATTTTGTTCTCATTCTGGTTATCTAAAATGAATACTCATTTTCGTTACCTTGTAAAGTTGAAGGTTGAATCAGTGTGAACCACCCTTCCAGTTTCTTAATTATATTTCCTTTATGTGTATGCGAGTATGTCATGCTCTTCACTTAGTTAATTCATATAACTGTTCACCCTTTGTATATATGCTAGATATTTATCATAAGCATAAGTGATGCTCTCTATCTGTAATCAGATTAGCGCTTTGGCTTATCACTGAGTTTTCCCTCTCTTTTACACTACTATTGGTTACTATAGGCCCATGTTAAGTTTATAATTTTAATCCATCTACAGTTCTGTAGTAATATCTAGTTTAAAGAGGAACTGTATTTCTATGAATGTGAATATGGCGGTGCATGTTATTCTAGAGTAATTTCTGCTTTGATTTCATATAATCCTAGCTTGAGTTTCCAGAGTTAAGTAACGTTCTTTTTGAGTATGCTTTTGCCTTTCTTTCCCAACCGTCACATTGCTTCTAGAGTCACTTTTATATTCCCTTAACGATATACTATGCCCAAATATTCAGCATTTGTAGATTAAATTTATGATGCTATAAGATCTACAATTAGTATCGAGAATTACTACCCAATTAATCTGCAACCAGTAACTATAATTAATCTATAGCCCAGGAATAGAATTAATCTACAACTTGTGAATAGGATTTGGTGCCCTAAGAATTGACACTACCCTGTGAGGAGAAAGGTGGTCAATAGATTGATATTTTTGAGATCAACCTTCCTAGATTATGATAATTTTATGTAATAAACATGCCACATCTTATTGTCTACAAATATTTGTTTCAGATTCGATAGTATGATCTGGGATCTCTTCAGATAACATTTAGGTAACCAGTTAGATGAGGGTTCTGTTGAGGCCAGTGGTAGAATTTATGTTGGTGTCACTTAACCTCTCGATCTAACCTTTTCCACCCACTCGGGTGTTGCTGCTGAGACTTACTGCCACTCTGCATGTTAGTTCGATCCTAGCCTCACCCCCAGAATCCAATGGTAGGCGAATCACTACCTTGATATCTCCCTACATTCATTATATTACTCCTGTATGCAATAAACGTTATAATCCCCTAACCAAAACACTAAATATGCTCGCATACAGAACATCACAATTAAATTCTCATAGCAAGGATTTATCTTCTTAAAAACCAAGAATACCATTACGAAGAACATCCACATACAGAAGTTAACAATAAAATTGAATGATACCGCAATTATAATTAACTCAAATCTTAGTTCGACTAACAACAATAGTCATAATCTCTAATACAATAGTTAACAAATTAAATCTAACAATTTAGTAAATTTAATTAACTCAAATTCATAGTGTGAGTGACAACAATAGTCATAATTTCTAATATAGCAGTTAACAATTTAAATATAAAAATACAATAAATTTAATTAACACAAATTCATAGTGCAACTCACAATAATAGTCATAATCTCTAATACAACAGTTAATAGATTAAATCGAACAATACAGTAAATTGAATTAACTCAAATTCATAGTGAGACTGACAACAATAATCAAAATCTCTAACCCTAAATTTAGTGTGGAAATCGTGTCGGAGACAACACTGGTTCACCCGATCTTGGACCAACCTATGATCCCCCCCAAGCTAATATGGTCTTGCCAAGAATCAATAGCCCCCTATGATTCCCATAATGTGTTTTTAAGCTTATTTTCCAGTAGATTTCCTTAGCAGTGTCCCGCCTTTCAGGGATATGCTCCCTATTCAGCCTAGGTTTTCTTTTGTTTTTCCTCATAAAGCTTGCTTTTCTCTCTCGCAGTGATTTTCTCAGTATTTATCTTAAACCAAGTATATATATTTAGGGAACAAATCTAATCCAATTCATTGGTATTCAAATTTGGCAAGCATGTTTTTACTCTAGTGTTTCTTTCCACACAAGTTACAACTTTATTAATGAAATTTATTTATTTAAATTACATCAACTTTTCCTCAATAATTATTTCATCGTAGTTCATTAACCAACATACCCATAGGTTACATAATATATAAAATAAGTGTAGCATAAGCATGGATATATTTTAAAGCAATAATCCTATAAACATAAAAATATTTACAGATTGATTTTTTTATATTCATCACATTTACATGTTGACTTTTTTTATATTCATAATATTTATGTTTAAATGAATATTTACTAATATTTAATTTTAAAATATCATCTTATATCATAATTTAATTTTATATATAAATAAAACTTCACATAATTAAAATAATTAATATTAATAAATAAATAATTATGTAATTATGCCATAAGACATTCCCATTTGAAAAGAACTCCCTAGCTACCTTCTTGTCATAATATGTGCCATTGGATATTTTGTTAGATGATTGGGTTAAGATTACCCGTTGATTTGAATGGCGCAAACCGTCAAAGTTGTGACTGGTTCGTTAGATCCCACAATTAATTGTCAACTGACTTCTGCTTGGGCTGCCCTTCATCATCTTCAGTGGCTTTATCCCTTTGACACCAACTTATTTCTTGGGCTTAGATGATTTTAAACAAATGGTTTTGAAGCAGAGAAGATCCTAGTGTAGAAGCTTTGCCTTCAACATAAAAAATATTTTTGCAAAAGACAGGGCACTGAACAAACAATTAATGGCAAAGTGATATTGCAAAATATATCTCTTTTCAACTTTACGGATTACGCTGCAACTCTGGTTGATGATGTATCTGTGTTGATGGGCAATAGAGTGTATTTTTAGCTAGTCATCAGTGACTAGGTTGATCTAGGTAAATCATTAGTTGATTTGTTTTAATTCCCTCAACTGGTGTTGTTTAGATAGTTACCATGGAATTTCATGTGTAAATAACTACCTTATTTTCTAAGGTTATACATGGTAGAAAGTGAAATGGGAAAAATAGTTGGTGAAGCATCTTATTTGCACCAGAACCACTTCGATGGGCCCATTGCTAACGATGCACACTACGAAATTCATTCATGTGGATTTCTACTTTGAGATTTCTTGTAGTAGTCCTGATAAAAAATATGCATTCACGAGATTTTTTTATGAAATCCCTAATTCTTGATATCCCTGGGCATGGTAAACTACATTTTAAACGAAACTCGTGGATATTCCCCTTTCATACCACCAAGTGCAATCACATTTTCTTCTCCAACAAGGTATGTAGTTTGGTACAGTACTGATTCAATAAATAGTTTTATAGCTTAAGCAATACTTTAATGGTAGTACTGTATAAGCCAATTTAAAATGACAATCTTGGGTGAGTCTTGTATTTAGAGCTATCTTCCTGAATCAATGCCAACCAGTCTGAAGAAACTGAGAGAACAAGATATGCTGGAGCTACGAGGAGATGGAATGGGAGAGAGGAAGCTATCCGATTAGATATATGATTATGATGTTTACAATGATATTGGGAACCCTAACAACAATCTAGAGTTGTAGAGAGAAGTTCTTGGTTGATCCAAAGAATTCCCATATCCCAGAAGATGTAGGACTCTTTGTCCAACAATCAGAACAAGTATAGTATATACCCCTTTTCATCTCCATAGTTGCATTTGGATTGATAGACAAAATGTCTTTGAAGCATGTCATCGATTAGGAAAATATTCCATTGTGAAATATGTCCACCACATTCTGAAGGCTTCCATTCTGCAGTGAATATTTCATCTTAGTTGAAGGAAAATACTTAGTTTTCAAGGCTCTAGCTAACATGATTATATTTCCATGTGGCTAATAGTAAAAATTTGGTATGAAGATCCTAAATTTGAAAGCCGAGTCAGTTTTCTGAACGTGAACTTCATCCCCCCAGACAAAAGGTTTCCTCATACAGACTTCTAAGATTTTTCATTCCACACCATCATGGATTTCAGTAACATGATTGCACCTACAATCGCTGACCTATTTTAAAATGCATTTGAAACGTTGGCATATGTTGAAAACATGTACGTTCAAGGACTTAAAAGTCAATAGAACTCCCATACGCGTCTTCATAAAAAAAAATTATGTTTCTTTGATAGTGGTAATAATAACCAGTCATGAAATCAAGATTCCGTTGGTGTCTAGCTGTATTATTACTCTAGATTTCAACCTAGCGCAACTTGTTTTTCAACAGATAAAGCAAGTTTAGGTAGTCCTCGATCTCATGCATATTTTATTGATTCTGTTAATATATCTACACATTCTCCTATGGTGAAAATAGTAGTGCTTGCGTCAAAAAAATATTTGGAAAAATCAAACATTATAGAAGTGGGAAGTATTGTTGAGATGAGTTATGATAAGCAGGGAGGTTACATCTCGATTGATTTTACATCAACAGTGAAGTCCTTAAGTTTACATCATCAATATTCTCTTTGAGCAAGGTATTGATGGTTCTTACCAAAATATTTGAAGTTTGTAAGTCGTTTAATATTTTTTTAGCTGCCACATCCCAAGGCCTTTCCTTTCTGTAGGTGGAAGAAACTCTTGCAGTGTGCCATTATTTGGATGATATCATGTTACATGTAGATTCATTCCATAGTTACTGTGTGGTTCTTTTTGTTACACCCATCAAGCTCTTGAAAGGTGGGTTTAGAAAGACTGAATTGTTTACAAGGAATTTGCTAACTTGTATTAGAGGAGTGAAGCAATTAAATAAGTTGAAAGCTAAATTTTACAGCTCTTTTATGGTGTCCACTACTTCTGATTCATTATACATTTGTATTAATATTAGCTTTAGTTTTTTCTATAGTACTCATAACATCTTGCAATTCATATTTTCAATGGTAGATGAAACATGATCTCTAATATAATAATGCAAGTGTTTCTTTGTCAGGGAAAGAAATAAAAGGTTGCATGGAGACATTTCATGAAAAATGATGGAATTGTCAGTTTTACTAGAGAGTTTCTAACAAACTAATATAATATCACTTTATGTGCATCGAGAATGGAAATAAGAAAATATATATATATTAAAACTAGTGGGTTGATCGTAAGAGAGAATTAATTCCTATGGTTTGTGGAAAATATGAACGAGTGTTAAGAACTAGAGGTATTAGGGATATCTTGGTTTTTGAGGATATTTTTCATAATGTAAATGAATATGAAAGAAGAAAATCAAGTGGGTTCATTTGGTTAGGTACATTGGAAGGGGGTGTAAATGAAAAAGTTTTAGAAACAATTCCAAAATGCTATTTGTTTAACAGATCTGACACTTTTGGTGGGTATGTGGAGATAACATTCGAAAGAAATACTATGGAGTACAACTAGTTAAAAGTGAACTTATTTTTATTTTTTGGACTGGCAAAGGAGAGACAAGTCTAAGATGAAATCAATCAATCATTATGTTAGTAGGAGGTTTACTTCCTCTAGAGCCTAAGGATCACAACATATTGAGGCATCTTACCCACCCACATGTATGAGTAACCATAAGAGAAATTTTTTCTTCCATGACATAATTTGCAATATAGTTGTCATACATTATTTATTCTATGTTGCCTTTAATTATCTTTCCATTTGTTTTCACAAGTTATATATAGCCTGAGCTTTTTAGCATGTAACTTAGTTGGCATGATTGTGCCTAAGCGTTTCCTAAAGGTTGAATATTAATTTCCTATTATGGTGTTTTTTATGGTGATGTTTTATTTACTTTGTTTATATAGGCCATCTGACCACATAGTGGCCACAATCTCCTAACTAAATAAAACTTGTTTGAGTTTCTTTCTTTTTTGGGGAAAAATGGCATTGACATTGCTGATGTTGAGATATATTTCCTATAAACCATTTACAATATACTTCATTTTATATTCCAATGTTCATTGTCTTTCATGTCTTATACTTTGCATTGTATCTTCTTTCGCTTTCAGAAAAGGAGCTCAACATTGATGGTAAAAAGTAGGAATTGAAGAAAGAGGGGAAAAATAACACTAGAGAAAAAAATACAAAAAGAAAGAGAAGAGAACCTATCTAGTGATACCCTTAAAACCAATATCCTGCATGAGACACACATATACAAAGTTATGGTCAAGCTTGGTGAATTCACCTGCAATGCCTTGGAAACACAATGATAATGGCATGACACACACATATAAAAACTTATGGTCAAGCCTTTAGAGTTCGCAAATTCACCTACAATTCCTTAGAAACACAATGATAATGTTTTCAAGTGACGAAACAACATTTCATGCATAAATTTCAGTTTGACCAATATTAAGTTGGAAACTCATATTGTAATACTTGATATTTCATATAATATAGTTTATGTGGTTAAAATTATTTGTAGTTTTACCTAATATTATTTATTACTGTAACTAACATATGTAGCTTTGCTCTTTCATATTAGATGAACATGCACATTGTGTGGCATTTTTTTAATTTAGTTGCAAAATCATACTAATTAATTTATGTTGATTAATAATGAACACCTAAAATCAATCTAAAACTACTAAATTAGTAGTTTATATTGATTAATGATAAACACAAATAAAATGAATGTCCAACTAAATTAGTCATTTATAATGATTATTATGAAAGTAAATGAAATGAATATAAACTACTATATCAATTGTTTATATAATGAATATGAAAATACCAAAAGAAGATAAATGACTGCTATAATTGTGATTACAAATGACAACTAAATTTTGCATATATGACTATTAGTAGCTAATTTACAATATCTTATAGCACAACCAAAATTTAACCATATTTTTTACCTCATTAATTCTTTTCAAAAGATGACTAAAATTTGAATATATATGTCTATTAGTAGGTAATTTATAGTATATTATAACATCAATACCATTTTGGTCATATTCTTTGGCCATTATTTGGTTTTCTCGGATGATGATGTAGTAGAATTTCTTTTGTGTATTTAGTCTTTAATTATGACAATCAATGAATAAAAGAATGACTAAATAAATGACCAAATTTATGTCTAGATATACTACTAGATGATGAAAGTGAGACAACCAATTAATGATTAAGCTAAATATGGCTGAAAGTTGGTCATATCATAAGATACTGTAAATTAGCCACTATCGGTTGTTTACTGTAAATTAGCCACTAATGGTCGTTTATATGCAAAATTTAGTCTTTTTTAAGTAACTAATTAACCATTTTTTAATAGTGATAGAAAGTCATTGACTACAGTACCATGCCCCAGAACTTCGATATACACATATATACATACTAAGAAAAGTCTTTCGGTAGAATCACATAATATGAAGGGTGTTTACATTATCCCATGCTCTTGTGGGACACATTACATTAGTGAGATTGGTCACTCGATTAATCAAAGGATTCGTTAGCATGCCACTCGCATCAAGCATGGAAGGACGTGATCCTCTGCTTTGGCAGAGCATGAAGATAAATCTAAGCAACACATCTACATTGAGGAGGCCCAAGTCATTGCCAGGGTTAGTCATTTCCATCATCGTAAATTAAGGGAGACCCTAGAAATCGAAAAAAGACCGAATAATTTGAATAGAGATGATGGTTGGATTATTAGTAGAAGTTGGGACTGTGTCGTTTCCTCCTAGTTTTTTAGGTTTCCTCTTTTGGATTTATTTTGTTATTCGTTTAATGGACCTCAGCCCCATATTTTATTGTTGACCTTGTTTTATTTATTGATTACTTTTCTTTGAATATATATATATATATATATAGATATATATATATATTTCTTTTGACTTATGTATATTTTTATTTTATTTTATTTATTTTCCATTAATTATTTTTATTTTAGTTTATTTTATTATCAATTTTTTTTAAATGATCTTGTCTCGATTACAGTCTTGACTCCTTTTTATAATTTTTTACTACCCTCCTAATTCGAAGTTTGACTTTGATTTTTTTATTCTTGTTAGTTATTTTTTTTTCGATTTTTTCCATTAATATAATTTTTTAATAATATTTTATTTTAATAAATTAATTTAAATATTATTTTTAAAAAACTAGCCATTACTTAATAATATTTGTTTTTATTAAATTAATAAATTAAAATCATAATTTAAATATAATTTTTCAAAACCTAGATGTTTAATATAGCCATTACTTAATAACATTTGTTTAAAAAAAATAAAAAATAAAATTAATAAATTAATATCATAATTTAAATATTATTGCTCAAAAATAGTTGTTACCTGAAATTATGGTCTCTACATTTCTCTCTATTTAAGCCTTTGCCATGGTCTGCCTCTTGATCTAGTCTTGATGATGAACCGCACTTGTTTTGAAACACGTCAACCAAAAATATCTCTTATGTGATTTCTACTGAGAGACTTTTCTTAATTCATTGTGGATCACAGAAGGATGAATTCACATATTGTCACGCCAATTGACTTTTTTTATAAATTGCCAACTCTTTCAATATTGTGACATGAGTACAATTGTTGTAGTACTTGGGCCATCACAATTTCTATGTCTGAACATCGTAATTTCCATTACTAAACATAACAATTTATATGCATGGATGTCACAATTTCCATGCCTAAACATCACAATTTCTACACATGAATGTCGCAATTTTCATTCATAAATTTTGCAATTTTTGTACAAATTCCTTGTAGATTTAAACACCTAATTGTAATTTACTAAAACAATAGACTTGAATCTACTCTACTCATAAGCAGAAACAATTAAATGATTGTGAAATCATGAAGAGTACAAGAGAAATAATTCAATCAACACATTACACAATGATTTCCTAGGGAAAGCCATAGCTAAAACCCCCTTCCATCTGTATATTGCATTAGTCAAAGAATCTGGATGAATAAAATATGCTTTTTTCAACCTTCAGCTCAATCTACACAAGTATTTCCTATCATTTTCCTGACAGATTGCCTTTGGCCAATACATAGCGAAATTCCTAGCCTTCTAAGCTACTACTTCCTTTCCCTCACAAGCTCCATCCACAAACTTGTGATTACTATTGTTTGGTCTCACCAAGTCGTGCTCACCAAAACAATTATTAAAAACGCGCCTTCATTCCTCCTTTTAAAGGAAATTCAAATGGTTAAAATTAGTGAGTTTTCTAATTAAGTAATGATTTATTTTAGGCCTTATTTTGACTGGATGCACCATATTTTTAATTTAGATGATTTTATAACTGATTGTATAGAGTACCTAAACTGCAAAATTAACTGGGTCTTTCTCTAATCTGACATGCTTGAGTTAATTATGAGTGAATTTTGAATTTATTGGTTGATCACTGTAGGCACCACCACACTGCACTTCAGACAACACCCCACTGTTCAACAGATTACACCCCACTACTGCAGGTTACACCCCACTTTTGCAGGTTACACCCCGCTACTACATGTTACAGCCCACTAGTGGAACTCCCACTAATTCATCCATCAGTTGGAACTAGTTTAATTGGCTTTAACTCAATTAGACTGAATTAAATAATTACAACTCAAAATAAACTCAACTAGTGCTCCTAATCGTAGGAGACACTCTACATGACTCTCGTTAGACCCTCAACTATAATTAATTGAGATAACTAAGTAAAACTAACATAGTTAACTATTACAAGTTTTCATGAGATGTGTAATTACAATTTTATTCCTAATTTAATGCAAGAAAAAATTAAATCAAGATCTTTCTTGATGCTATTTTTAACTTGTTGCTATTTTGTACACTCCCCATCAACAAGAAATGAATTCACATCTATCCCAATCCAGTACCTTCAGAATGTTCTACATGAAGCTCTTGTCATTGTTACTGTTGCTACTACATAATTTGCAACTAAAAAGTATCCAAACAAAGTAAAGTGAATCAACTGTGTTTGCCATTATCTACTATAAAAAACTATGTTGTTGTTGACTCTACTACTGAGCCTCCTGCTTTGATGTTAACACTACTGTGCACTCCTCAATATCTTACTGACACTGATCCTTCTATTGGTGAATGCTATGGGCCCCCGCAGCAAGGTAATGATCCATGAGGAAAAAGAACACCTCAATGGGTCCTACCCAAATTTCTGCACTCTTGGGACTATTTCTTCACAATGCCCTACCTCTCACCTGCAGGTATGGTTGCATGTACTCCCTCTGTCGTCTTGGCTCAAAATTCCCCCCTACTAGAGGTCTCTGCTTGAGTGGATGTTTCCACTCTATCTCCTATGTTCTTCTCCAATTGTGGCTGCTCCACAACTTGTTGTGGCTGCTTCTGAGGATTCATGTTGAGAGGTATACCATGCTCCCTCTCAAACACCATATATCTAGTCTCTAGCTTTCTCCTCAAGGCTTCCTATGCTTCCACACTACTGCTACAACTACTGTAATAATGATTCTTATCTCCCCAGACCTTAAAGTACCATCTTCCATAGGGATGCTCCCTCTTAAACTAAACTCCCTTTGAGTTTTGATCTCCCTTTGAGAATTCTCTTTGCTCCTCAATCTACCAATGTAAATGATCACAACTCCTTTTTTTGTCACTAAAAATTTGCTCCCTAGTCTTCCCACTAGAAGCCTTCTAGATCCATTAAGAAGTATGCACATAGGGTCTTCTATATATGCCCTATCCATCAATCTACAAGGACAACTTTTAAATCTTCTCTTCTATCCTGATTTCAACTCTGATAACATGTAGAAATTTCTACAAATCTACCATTGATACCATGTATAAATTTCTACAAATCTATCTCTAATACCATGTATAAATTTCTACAAATCTAAATCTGATACCATGTATAATTTTTACAAATCTAGCTCTAATACCATGTATATGAATCAACTTGAATTAACTGAGCTAACTAAGTCAAATTAACTTAGCTGACTATTACAAGTTGTCATGAGATGTGGAATTACAATTTTATTCCCAATTTAATTCAAGGATAAATTAAATCTGGATCTTTCTTGATGTTACTTTTCACATTTCATGTTTCTATTTTCAACAATTTCTACTCCTAGTCATTGCAATTTCCACACCTAATTGTCGTAATTTCGGTGACTAGATGTTGGAATTTACATACGTAACTATCGCAATTTCCTAGACTAAATGTCATAATTTTCACACCTAAGCATTGATATGTCAACGTTAGTTTCAACGAAATACACATGCTAGCTTCAAATGAGTTGCTACGATGATGGCTAAAGGATACATCAATAATATAACCCTAAAATGTTCGACATTTCATGAAATCTCTTTTTTGTTCTCATAGTTACAAATTATTGTCATCAGGAAGACAAAGAGTTGTCCAAAATTGGCTCAATATGTAGTAGTGACAAGATTATTTTTATTTTTTACTAGTTTACCAACATGTAGCATTGCTGAATGACTTATCATGTAATCCTAATATGATCATCTAATGATATAATCAAAATCATTAAGTGAAATAACCATAGGAATGGAATAACAAACTGTGTAAAGGAATAATCATTAATGAAACTTGTTGTCATAATGGAGTCTGATACAACTTTGCATCATTAACATTGCTCAATTAATGACGAATTACTAAAAGTATGATGAATGATATAATTTCCAACATTATGAAAGGTGGTAATATCATCAAGATAACCAATTAAGAAAGCACATAAATAAACATCGATATTATCCTAGAGACCCTGAAGGGGAAAACCAACAAATGCTTATTTTTAATAAACGTTTCACAAGAGAGTTCATCCCTCACTCAATAGAAATAATGGAGACCATCTCTTGTCCATTGTTGATATTTTACAAAAGAAAAATAATATTTCATTCAAGCATCATTAACTTGAGGCCCATATATTAAACATGGTGTCATGTTTCTCAAAAGCATTATCCAACAATGCTTAAAGCACAATATCCTCATAAAATGATGGTTTACCACAGTAACCATCTTCTCCATCTTGCCTTACCCTTTTCAAACCATAAAAAGTTAGTAATATCTTTCAATAAACCAAGTTTCCAATTATAAAATTGCATCTGATGATCGTTCACTCTGAATGCACAATAGTTATATATAGTGAATTTATCACCTGCAATAGTATTAGTTATAGTCGACCATTTGATCATTGCAAAATAGATTATTTTAGAAGTTATCACTCAATTGTTTTCAAAAGTCATGATTCTTCCATGCAAATATAATTCTTAGTAAACATTCTAATGCCCAAATTACTTGTAACTCCTGAAATATCAAATCATCCAAACCCAAAATATTAAGGCTTCGTCGTCCAAATATAATGTTAGAGAATCAAAATATCTCTATCTCAAATATTCAATCTCTACCAGTGATCATTTTTGTGTCAAAATTACTAATAATTTTTAAATATTTTATATCTTTTCATGGAAACACTTTCTTGCACATGCATAAATAAAATTAAAATCCATAACCCCAACTAACCTTTTTATTTATAAATTCAATATCAAATGTAGAACCATAACTATTATTTCGTTTCTAACATGCACTACCATAATTACCATTGCAAACCATAGTATTATTCTATTTGAAAAATGACAAACCATGGGAATAAATTCACAAAACCATGGTATTAATTCCCAATTACTCTTCTTGTCCCAAAAGCCATGGGTATCAATCCACAAAATGATGTTTGTAAACCTAAGCTACAACTATTCTTGTTATTACCCATGTAATAACATATGCAAATAATATAAAACATCATTATCCTTTTTTTATATATTTCAAACACATCATACAAATGCACACAATTATAAAAGCATGACTATCTATCCATATTTCAAACACAAAACTACATTTATTTATATAATTAAGCCACATGTGAATGAAGAGTGTACATTTCCATTTAATAACCAATTAAAATCCATCATGCAACAATTAGAATATTCATACCCATTATTAGTTTAGGAGAGAGCCATTACATTCACAAAATATCACATAAGTAACTATAGAATGGGCTATGACATAGCTCAAAATTACTGCCACTGTGAGAGGTCTCTAGTTCAAATAATTTTATACCTTTGTCCACTTTCCCGTCATTGTTCAAATTATCCTTTAATACTTGGAATCCGCTAATCAAAGTCTTTGCAATGAGATTCATGACGTTCTGGTTGTATTTCGAAACCATGTTTGTCAATGTATTGGAATGAAACCTCACAGAAGTTGAAGTAAATAGTAAGGGATTGAGTACCAACATAGACTACACTATTCTGATCATTCTCTGATAGAAATGTCAACTTATCAAACTTAAAAATGGTTTTCTAAGGGCTACCATGGCCAATAAACGAACTACATACCTTAATACATCACTAAAATTGGAATCCATGAGGTAAAACACACTACACTTAGAGAAAAAGGAAGAGATAAATGGTTCCATATCCACATTTTAGGGTTTTATTCATGTATTGTGAATTTACTTTAAAAATGGTGTTGTGAGACTATCCACTATATATATATTAATGTTACATATGATTAAGAAGGTTTCAAAATGAATAAATAATGACCGTTGTAATCAACAATTTGTTACCAAATACAATGTCAACATATTTTCTACCTTCAACCTTACGATTCCCCCCCTTGAATTCCTTATGTTGGAAAATGTAACTAGGTTCGGTATTCATTAATGTATTTGAGTCATCATGTAATGTACGTGTAAAAATAATAAAGAAAATAATTTTTATTATTGTATCAATGACTTATTAAAGCATGGGTTTCATTCTTGGGTCATCATTATATTAGTCAAAGTCCCCATTATGGACTCATAGGATTAATATTGAGTCAATAGAGTCATTGTACATTTAAAGACACCCTTATTGGGGTTTGCAGTCATGTAAAAAGGTTTATTAATGAGTCAAATATGATTTATGTAACCTCCACACTAAGTCACCCCAAAGGAGATCAAGTCGACCTAAGGGGCACCCATTCGACCTCTCTTGGAGCCTATAAATAGAAGGAGATTGAATTCATTTGGTGCATCTCATCTCAAGCAAGTTTGATATCTCTAGTGAAGCTAGAAAAGTGCGAAATGGGTGAAGCAAGTCTAAAGGAAGTGTGAGTTTTGTCAAGTCTAAGGATAAGGAAGAAATCAAAGTTTTGGTGCTACTATCTCTCTCTTTTGTGCCCTAGTTTGGGAGATTGAAGTCTTCCAAGTGTTGTTGCCTGATGCCATAAGTTACTGCATAGTCGAAGTTGTTGGGGTGGAAGTGTTGCTGCAAAGGCATCAAAGATCTCGAAGGGCTGACTTGGTGTGGAGGGAAGGTTTGGTCTATGTCTATGTTCAAGAGTCTTAAAGAATACTATTGAAGGAAGATAATTTTTTACTAAGTTTTCCCCTCTAGGAGGGTTTTTCCCTAGCATAGTGCCTACATATTGTGTCTTCTATTTTTTTGATTTGCATACACACATATTATGGTAAGTTATTGATGAAAGATAAGATAATAAAAAAGTAAAAGAATCCAAGTAAAAGAATCCAACATGACTCACAAGTAATTATCAAGAAAGAGGAATCAAACACTAATCAACTTATGTTGATTTATCAGCATGGCATCAGAGCTAAGGTAAGGAAAAGTTAATGATCACATTGTTGGCTCAAAAGGAATGAACATGGATTCTCCTTCTATGATAAGTTACATGAGAATGGGTATCAACACTATTGGAAGCTAGATCAAGAAGGTCATCCACTACTTATTCAACAAGGTTGATGAGCCCCGGAAATGGGTAACTATATGGGCTCATTTTGCCTATTATTCTCATTTAATCCACCATTATTGATAGTTTTATGCATACTTTTGAATATATTTATGTTAATTGTGTGAATGGGAATAGTTAGTTTACCACAAAGTCTAATACGTGCTTAGTGTAGATTTTTGGACATTTTTGGACGAAGATCAGGAATTTATGAGAAGATTGGCAACTAAATACAAACGAACAAGGTTGGGGATTTGTAGGGCGGGTGTCTCCTGCACTAAATGACCCCTTCCTCGAGTTCTCCACCATTAGCTCGGAGTTCAACAAACCACCAAATATGATTTCAAGGGGCAACCGAGCAGGTCTAAGTGAAGTGGCTGATTAACTGCAATTTTGGGCAGCCAAGCTTCTAAAGCTAAGGAGGACTATTGGGAGTCCTCGTTTGCATAAGTAGGAAGGCTTCAAGCCTTAGTAGTTTGGTCATTTTTTAGTCTATTTTCGCACTTTAGTGCAGCCTTGTATCAGCACATTTTCAAGCTTCTTCTTGTAGAGAGTTTTTCGGATGTAACTATTATTTTTTTATCAATCAAGATGAATCCAGCTTTGCACCAGCTCTGATCTTTCTTAGGAAGTTGTAGCTCTTGGGGTTGGGCCCAACCCAAGTGCCCAGTACCTCCTTTGTGTACTTTTATGTGTTTTTCTTGCATTCATAGAATAACTTATGTTATTTAGGTTAAAATCTTGCTTTATTACTTAGGTTGTTTTTGATGATTAAGATAGTTGTTCATGCTTCAGGTTGATTTGACAGTTTGGTAACAGAAAAGATCCATAAAAAGGCTACCAAGCAGTCCTTGATCTCATTTCTCCCTCCTTGGGACCATGAATTGAGACCAAGGCACACTTGCTGCCACAAAAACATTGTTTTTGCCTTCCAATGCAATTGCTAGTGTTAGATTTTGAGTTGGAAAAGTTGATATCAGTTGTGTTTTCATGTTTAGATCCGTTATTGCTTAGTTTTCATAGCTCTCTTGCATGATTTTCTGTCTATAAACTCCTGCTCATCACATTTCTGGTTTTTAGGGCAGGTTAGGTCAAAAGAGATAAATCTCTGTTTTTTTAGTCTTTGTTTGGATCAATTTTGGAAAGTAGTGTGCAGAGCACCTGTAATACATTCCTACCTACCCTTCCTCCATCATAAAACCTACTCCAATCCCTCACTCAATATTTCTTTCCTTCATTCGCCACACTTTCCCAACTTGTCCTAATTCCTACATTTTTGTGCAACTTTGATTTCTTCATCCTTGAACAAATCCAACCATCTTCATCACTCTCGAGCTTCATTTACCAGGTCCTACACCTCTTAACACCCTTATCCACCCTTCATTTCCACTTTCCCATCATTTTTCCATCATCAACCCTCTAAACACTACTTTCGGCCTGTTCTTGTAGAACTTCCTGTAGATCCCCTACAGCCTTTTGTAGAAGTTCATGCGAGCGATTTTTCAAAGTCTAATCACAGTGGAAATATCCAGAAGGGTCTTAGGGACTCCTTAGGTCCTCTCCAAACCTTCCCAAATGCCTACAAATGCCCACTCCATTTCCTTTTGCGAATAAACCTCTGCAGAGTAAAAAATAGTTAAAACACATGCAAAATAATTCTGCATAAAATTTCTCAAAACTACAAGAAGATGATTTTTCCATATTTTCCTTTAGAATTAGTTTTAGCACATGAATTTTACCTTTTCAATAGTCAATGACATCCATTTCAGTAGCTTACATCTATTTTCTTGCACAAGTAGGGTTAGTGAGTAAAACTAGGGTTTGCTAGGGTTTGCGTTTCCTTTCAGCTTTCATCTTCTTTTTGCAAGTAGACTAGCCTCTTTTGAGTTAGATTTCGTCCATCACAGTTAAAAGCTTCTTCTAAGAACTCATAGAAGTTCACTTGAGCTCCTAGCGAACTTGTGCCAGCTGATCAAGTGACAGCCTGCAGTAAGAGCTAGTATTTGTGCATATAGCATCGTCGCTTCCAAGTTTGTTACAAACTACTGGGTTGATAAAAATAAAGTAGGGAGTCCTGGGAGTTGCAGCATCATTGCTATAATAATGGAACTCACCATATTTTTTGTGTTGTTGCCGGGGATGCGTCAGAGTATTTTGTGATTACTGCTTTTCTTCTATTTTCTATTGAGTAGTTTATTTCAGCAAGAGTAGAGTGGTTGTTTCATTTCAATTCTGCAAAAGTATATTAGACCATTTCTTGCTTTCATTTCAATTCCACAATTTCATTTCAGCAAGTTATATTAGTCCTTTCTTGCTTTCATTCCAATTTCGCAATTTCATTTCAGCAAGTTAGATTAGTGCTTTCTTGCTTTCATTTCAATTATGAAATTTCATTTCAGCAAAATAGATTAGTCCTTTCATGCTTTCATTTCAATTCTACATTTTCATTTCAGCAAGATAGATTTTAGTTAGTTGCAGTTCATTCTATTTTAGTTTTTGTAGGGACAAGTAGAAAAAATAACAAAAATCACTCAAAAAAGAGATTTCATTTCATGCCTCGTAGGAACAGAGACAATTCAGGAAAATTCCTACCCAACACCCCCACCACATCACTCAGTCACCCTTCTCTCTTCTTTGGTGGTAGTGATCTTAAAGAACCTATAGGTGAACGTCCAGAGATATATGAAGATCCTATAATAGAATAAGAGCAAGAAACCATTCCTCCTAAAACCATGGATGAAAATAGAAACGGTAGAGGAAATGGGGAGAGAGTAGAAGGTACCGTTCCCATCCGAGAGACAAATGGGGACACAAAAATGAATTACATCAGTCCCTTAGCCTTACCTTACTTCCATGGATTGATTACTGAAGACTCTGATACCTTCTTGTTTGAGTTTGTTGTCCTTTGTCGAACTTATGACTATGCAGAAGACGAGCAAAAGCTGAAACTCTTTAATTCTACCCTCAAGGATGCAGCACTACACTGGTTCATGGGGCTACTTGGAAACAGTATCACAACTTGGGGTCAAATGTAGCAAGCCTTTAACAACAAATACTGGGACTACTATAGGTCAAAGGATACAAAGAAAGAAATCTTTCAAATGACCATGGGAAGTGATGAATCTTTAGAAGAATATGAAGAGAGGTTTCAACTCAGTTATAAAAGGGCCAAGTGCACACTTGACCCTGAATCTCTGAAGTTGGTTCTGCTCAGAGGAGTCCCTAAATACCTTCTATATACGCTTCATTTGCTAGCCAGGGGAGACATCTACCAGCTACCTTATGATGACATAAAGACTGTCTTTAGAAACCATTCTAGGGTAGCCAAAAAGAGAGGTAGGGGAAGTCAACTCTTAGCCAGTACCCCCTTATCCAGTTCATTCCTTAAAAATGAGTTTACAAATCAGATGAAAGGTTTCAAAAGCAAGATGAGATAGACCATTGCCATGCAAATGGATACCTTGTGAATCCAAAAGAAGCAAGAGGAAGCCGAGAGGGCTTTGGCCATCTTTTCTCCCAGGTGCACCAGAAAGCATCCTAGGAATGAATGCCCATTGCAATCTGTAGAAGTGTGTTTTGTCTGTGAATAAGACCATCCTTCAAATCAGTGCCCCTCCTTGCCCAGAATTAAAGCTATGTACTAAGGGGCTGAAGGAGCTACTAAACCACTCTACTTCATGAACCAAAGGAGGCCATATGGACCCAGACCTTACCAGCAGGGAATGTAAGGGACATCCTAAACTTATTACAACCCCAATCAAGCCACTTCCATGCCTTCTTGGGGTCCCCCTGCTCATCCTTCCTGGTCCACACCCCCTCATTGGTCGTATCCTCCTCAATACCATACTCAACCAGCTGCTCACTCATTTCATTCTCACACTCAGCCACAACCTCAGTGGAATGCACCTCATCAGGGGTGGAGGCCCCAATACAATTCTCCTCCCGGTCTTTTGCCTCCACCACCTACTCAACCACAACCATTACCTCCTGCTCCTCCACGGCAACACCAGATACCTGCTCAACCAAACCCGAACCCCAATAACAGACAGGCCTAGAAAGTATATACTGGGGAAACCACATGTCCTACCTATGCTGTGGAGATTCAGGAAATCAACCTACAATCTAGGAAGGTCCTCCTAGATAGCCAACCTCCTCCTAAGGAGGATGAGGAAGAGAAACATGAAAGTTAACCCAAAGCCACTCCACCCTTTCGTGAGAGACTAACTAGAACCATGCAACCAAACCCAGAAGAAACTGAACTTCTAGGAGAACTTAAATAGTTATGTGTGAAAATACCACTTCTCCAGGCCATAAAAGATGTACCAATCTACAATAATTTGATCAAAGAGAAGTGTTTCAAGCACCCAGGCAGGCGCAAGAGAGATGCCCCAATTATAAATGTCATAGGACAACTGTCTGACCTGATGTTGGGACAAGTAATCTGTCCAAAATATTTGGACCCTTGGAGTCCTGTAGTCAATGTCCACATAAATGGCACCATAATCCGCCACACTTTGATTGATCTAGGGGCTGCCATTAACGTAATGACCAGGGACACTATGCTCAAACTCAACCTTCAGAGTTCCCTAAGAAAGACCTCAACAGTACTGTAGTTGGAAGATCGCTCCACTATGACTCCTGAGGGGATTGTGGAAGATGTCATGGTCTCCATTGATTCCTAGGAGTACCCTGCTGACTTCTTGGTCCTTCAGTCAAAGGAAAAATTCACTGGGTATCACCTCATCTTGGGAAGGCCTTGGTTAGCTAATGCAGATTATTACATCAGTTGTCGAGCTGGGAGCATGACCATCAAGAATGGGAATATGTCCAAACAACTAGTCCTATATTTTCATGCCCAACCTTTGCTAGAACATGACTTACCTCTCTGGTTGGAGGAGGAAGATGAGGATGAAGTCTACTCTACCCCATTATGCACCGTGGAAACCACCAAGGGAGGTCCTCAAACTGAGGATGATCTTATTGAAAATTTGATTTAAAATCCACCACCCAATGTGCTGCCATTAGAAGAGTTGGTGGAAGAAACCCAAGCCAATGCTTTAGTTGATCTCTGTGTGGCTGATCCGACCTCTCTTCGAGGTAAAAATGTGGAATTTGGCCTTGAAAGAACCTTGAAGATCCACTCATATCTATCCACCTTTCAGGAGAAAGAGTTGTGTAGCTTATTGAACAACCATTTGGATGCTTTTGCTTGGTGCTATAAGGAGATGAAGGGAGTCCACCCTTCAGTCTGCACCCATCACATCTACATTAAAGAGGATTGTAAACTAGTCAGGTAGCCTCAAGGGAGGATGAATCCAGCCCTTAAGAACATTGTCAAAGAAGATCTGCAAAATTTGCTGGATGCAAGATTCATCTACCCCATCTCTTGACAAGGAGTGGGTTTCTCCTTTGGTGCTTGTGCCCAAGAAAAATGGGAAGTGGAGAATCTGTGTAGATTATTGAGAACTTAAGAAAGCCACAAAGAAGGACCATTTCCCTTTGCCTTTCATAGATCAAGTGTTAGATCGCCTGGCAGGGAAGAATTTCCTTTCCTTCTTAGATGGGTTTAGTGGGTACAATTAGATCCAAATCAACCTGGAAGACCAAGATAAGACCACTTTCACTTGTCCATGGGGTACTTTTGCCTACCGAGTCCTTCCTTTTGGGTTGCACAACACTCCTGCCACTTTCCAGAGAGCAGTATTGAGTATATTCGCTGAGCTGGTTCATGATTCAGTGGAAATCTATGTGGATGACTTTACCCCTTATGGTTCTAACTTCCAAGAAGCTCTGACTAGCCTGAGGAAAGTTTTAGCCAAGTGTATTGAGATGAACTTATCCCCCAGTCCTAATAAATGTGAATTCCTAATGACTAAAGGGACTGTGCTAGGTCATACAATTTCTCAGCAAGGTTTACAAGTGGATCCCAACAAGATTTCTATCATCCAAAGGGTCCCACCTCCTCAGAAGGTAAGAGATGTTCAGAGTTTTCTAGGCTTAGCAGGATATTGTAGAAGATTCATTAAATATTTCAGTAAGCTAGCCTCTGCATTGTTTGGTTTTTTGGGAAAATATGCTGAGTTCATATGGACTAACAACTGTCAAGAGGCTCTGGATGCTTTGAAAGGTAGCTGATAACTGCCCCAATCTTGAGAGGTCCAAACTGGGCCCTACCTTTCCATATTTACACAGATTCCTCAAATAAAGCCATAGGAGCAGCCTTAGGACAAGTTCAGGAGAAGCTATCGTATGCAATATATTTTATTAGTAAAAACCTGTCTAAGGAAGAGTTAAAATATATTGTAACTGAGAAAGAGCTCATGGCTGTAATCCATTCCCTAAACAAGTTTAGACACTACATCACTGGTTATCAAACATTCGTGCATACTGATCATGCTGCAATTAGGTATTTGATGAACAAACCTGATGTAAATGCTTGTATAATTAGATGGTTACTTTTATTATAGCAATTTGATTTGACCATTATTGATAAGGCAGGTAAGGAAAATGTTGTTGCTGATTTTCTATCTAGACTAGATTTGTGTGTAGGTGAAGAAGGAATGGTGGATGATCAAATGCTAGATGAACACCTGTTTGCTATTTCACTACTCTCTCCATGGTTTGCTGACATAGAAAATTATTTGGTTTCAACACAGTTTCCGCCATACCTGTCCTCAAAAGAGAAGAACAAGATCGTGAGGAAAAGTGCCCCATTCACTTGGATTGGGGGCAATCTTTTTAAACTTGGCCCAAATAAGATTTTGAGGTAGTGTGTCAGGGAAGAGGAAGTTTTTGACATCCTCCTAACTTGTCATGATGGGCCTTATGGAGGCCACTTTTCAGCAAAGAGAACCACCTTCAAAATTCTACAGGCAGGATACTATTGGCCAACTCTTCATCAAGATGTCAGGAGATACATCAGCCAATGTGACAGATGTCAAAAAATGGGGAAACCTACTCCAAAGGATGAGATGCCCTTGCAGCCTTAGGTGACTTTCGAGCCATTTGAGAAGTGGGGCATGGACTTTGTGGTTCCTATCAACCCTCCAAAATAGAAGTCCTACATCATTGTGTGCACAAATTACCTGACAAAGTGGGTGGAAACAAAGGCAATCAAAGCAACAATAGAAGAAAAGGTAGTTGCGTTTTTGAGGGAAAATATCTTCTACAAGTTTGGCTACCTCAGAGAATTAATCACAGATCAAGGAAGTTAGTTTACCTCTAACCTAATTGAAGACCTGCTCACTCATCACAAGATTAAGCACATAACTTCCACTCCTTATCATCCGCAAGCAAATGGATAGGTGGAAGTTACTAACAGAGCTTTGGAAGGGATTTTGACTAAGGTAGTGAGCAGCAACATACAAGATTGGACAGACCGCTTGTTTGAGGCCACCTGGGCCTATAACACTACTTCGAAAACTACAACAGGCTTCACACTCTATGAGTTGGCCTACGAGAAGAAGGTTTTGCTGTCCATAGAATTTGAATATAACACATTAAGGTTGGTAGCTTAGTTGGACCTAGATCTCAGCCATGCACAACAGGAAAGATTGCTTCAGCTGAATGGATTAGATGTACAGAGAATGTAGGCCCTTCTTCACTCAGAGGTAATCCAACTTCAAAGAAAGATATGGCATGACCGTCACCTATAAGAAAAGCAATTTCAGCCAAGAGATTGGGCATTGCTATATGATTCAAGATACAAGGATTTCAAGGGCAAGGTGAGGACAAGATCACTGGGACCATATATAGTGGAAACATGCAATGACAATGCTTCAGTCCTTATTTAGACCATTGATGAAGAAGCCATCCCCATTCTCGTCAATGGGCATAGATTGAAAATCTATAGGAAGCCCCTTTCCAAGCAAGAGTTCATTGAGACTCTTGGAAAATCAGTATTGGTAATGGAGCAGGTCCCTATCTCCACTCCACCTATACCATGAAAAAAATAACACCAAAAAAAAAAAAGGAATAAAAGATCCTTGGGTGAAAACCTCTTGGATGCGCCCCAGCTATCTTAGACAAAAAAAAGAAAAAGAAAAATAAGCCTAATTTCTATTGAATAAATTGCAGGTTGTAGGAAGGTCATTGCAGGTTTTGGGAGGATTGTGCAAGACAAATATAGAGGACATGACCAGGATGTATGCATCCTTCACAATCCATTCCTCTATAATCGTTACCCCTTCCCAAGATCTGGTCTCATTTGGTCCGAAATTCCACATCCTACAGGAAGCTCTGTATCTTCTACAGGAGGATCCTGTAGAAACTACAGACAAGCCAAAATCGATCTCAGAAGAGGACCCAAGGGTTTGAAATCTATCTATGAGGCCTATAAACCTCCCTGCCTCCATCCCTCGCCATATGTCACCCTTTTCCATCTCTGTACACCTCCATTACACTTGTTTTTATGTCCCTGCACAGTCACACACAAAAATCATGTTTTTCATGTTGCAAACAAAATTTTAATGACAAATCAAAACAACAGTTTTTCTTTCACTCACCATACCTGATACCCTCCATCTATGATTCCTTGTCAGTCGAGACCCTCGTCAGCAGTTGTATCCCTACTCATTTTAGCTTGAATTTCAGAAGGAGAAGCAGCTATAGGAAATCCTACAGGATTCCTGTCGCAGCTGATCCCTCTGAAAAACACACTACAAAGACAGGGACAACAAAGTATAACATATGAAACTACCATGGAGCTCTGTTTGAAGGTGTGAACATTAGCAACAGCCCAAGGACGAGCATGTAGAATGCAAGAAGCAACAGTGTTGGGTTATGTTATATTCTTTCCACATAGTTAATAGGGGGTTTGAGGGGCACCTGTAACACCACTTTATGGAGTCTGAGGCAGTGCCCCAGAAAATTCTGGTTTTGGACCAGTGAAAATTTTAACCCCCTCTAAATTTACATATATAATAAATGGGCGAATCTCCATGGTATATAGGAAAAATGGAAGGCGATTTTATCAATAATATGATATGTATATATAATTTTTTGCCTCTATATTAATTGCAATTAGGAACTTGCACAGTAGCATTGATTGATTGTTGCTAGACCCATCCTAGGCTAGTAGGGATCGCCTCTATCCGTAGAGGGGATTTACCTCTCCAACAATTTGGCGACTCCGCTGGGGAGCTGGCCTTTGTCTCTTTGTGTTCATTTTTGTGTTTGAGTTTGATTGTTCTCTCTTTTCAAAATTGGGGATTAGTTCTCTGTTTTTATCCCTCCTGGTTCAATCTGGGAAGTGTCTTAATTGTTTAAAGAGTTCTGGCCTTGGTTTGGGAGTTCTTGGCTTGATTCTGCCTCTTTTTTAGCCCCAGCGCGGCTTAAATCAAAATAGTTGCGCTGACAGTGCATAGCTGTCTTTTTGAACCTGTTGTCATCGTGCTTGTACGTAAAACAGTCGCGACGGTTCTGAAATCGAACCAGCGCGCTTAAGTTGTGTCCTTCCGCGCTGACAGCGCCAAGTTGCTACGCGTGACCTCTTGTCAGCGCACAGTTGTTGAGCGCTACCTGCGCTGATCCTGTAAAATTGAATTTGTTTCAATTTTGCCTCCTGAGCCTGTTGGTTTGACTATCTCCAGCTGTTTCTACTTGGTTTATGACTTGATATTTATTGTTTGAACTGTTACACACTTGCTTGCGAAGTCTTGTCAGATGAATCTCGTTTTTGTGTCCCGTGACCTAGTGCCATCATCTAGCCTTCATTGGATTGACCTTGTTTTATTCACTTCTTCACTTGTTCACAAAGTTCGTTGCTACTTGCCTTCGCCATTGCGGAAACCTTCCTGTTTTTGCTTTCTTTGCTTGTTTGCTTGAGGTGATTGTTGTTGAACCGATCCTCGGATTGTTTCACTACCCAAACACAGATCACAACTGCTAGGGTTCAATCAGCTCTTTTCATGCTTGTTGTGCTTTTCATTGAGTGATTTTACTTCTTTTGTCTCGGTGTTGCTGTCTCTCAAAATTCATTTTAAAGTGCATAGTGCCATTGAAAAAGAAATCAAACTAGCATCTTTTACATTCAATAGTTAATGAAAAGAAGAGCATTTCATTGATTTGTGTTCTCAAAACAAAAATTTCATTTCTTTGCCATTAGCTGCATTAGATTGTTTGATTGTTTGAGTTCATTTTGTTTGATTGAAAAATCTTAACCCTCTCGTAGTTAGAATTCATCGAACGAAATGGTATTCTTTGGCATGTAGTTTGCATCTAGGAAATTGTGAGAGATCACACGATAAGGCCTGAAACCGAAACTTAATTCAAGATCAACCATAAAATAAACTGAATAAATCTAAAAACGCATTGGAACTTAACGCAAACATCTAGAGGTCTAGGTTAGAGACGTGTTCCGGCGTCTTTAAACATAGTCACTATTGTTTCACATTACGGTTGGGTGATTCCTCCTTCTGTGACTCGATAGTGGTCTAACACAGACTGCGCTCCCATGTACCGTCGCGTATATAGGGAGACCCCACTAGGCTTTTATCCTTGATCCATAGGAAGCCGAGTCTGCCGCCCTGCGAGCTGTAACGCACCGAACACAACATTCGGGAAGATTGACTGCAGTACGAAAAGTCCTTGGTTCTCATACGATTGCCAAGGTGTATAAGCAGTTTTACGGATTGCTTGGTAAACCCTTTGCCTAGAATCTCCAGAGCAGTCACTTTTGATCCTTTTCGGACTCCCTAAATGAAAAGGTGCCAGTGAGCTTCTTGTCACTTCGTGCTCACTAAACATTCGAAGGAGACCAGAGTCATCTTTTTGTCCTTTTCTCGACTCTTGAAACATGAAAAGGTCAAGTTCAGTTCCTGTGTCTTAAGAATTTATTCGGCCGCGATAAAATCACCTGATTAGATTTTGTATGCGTTAGTTTGAGTAGGGTCTTTGTCGTTAGGTTCCTTTAGGGTTTTGTGTGGGGTTTGTCATCCTGGCTGACCCGTCAACTCCCGGTCCAAGTGAGCAAGGTTCTCCATCTTCTGTTGCTCCTGAGGTACCAGTTGTAAGCGATACTCTTCCGGTTATCTCGAGTATCCAGCCTATCAACGTACGTGCCCTGGGCGACGCGGATTACGAAGAAGATTGGAACCCTATCTGGGAGCCTGACGAAGACGATATTCCTGTCACCCCTCCCGGTATGTCGTCTCCGATGTCCACTTCCCACATGGATGAGACATCTCCCAGTGCAGGCGAGACACCCGTGGTGTCAAGTGTTGAATCTCCCATCCCAGCTACTTCTCCACTCCCTCCACGGTATCAGTCGATGAGGGATAGAATAGTTGCCAGAATGCCTTCTATGACTATATGGGATCCTAGTCTCATTGCCACCACGGAGCCTTTATTTTCGCAACCCCCTAATACACCTGTTACCTCAGTTCCCACAAATCCAACTGTTTGTGTAGCGTACTCAACTCCGGTCGTCGGTGTTGTGACAGCATCTTCATCTACAAACCCTGGGGTTGGTCCCTCTCACAGTCAAGTGAGCAGTGGCCAACCAGGGCTTTCCTCTAGAGTCATCGATCCTGCACAAAGTGCTCAGCCCTCTTCTGGTCCTGTTCCAGGAGGGGGGCCGTATGATGCTCATGGGCAACCCATTGTGGACCTGAATTACCAAGGTCCACTCTTTTATTATGATTCTAATGGTCAGTACCTCCAGCGCGTTCAATCTGCGCCTCTTCAACCTTTCGTTGAAGTCTCGGTACCATTAAACATTGTTTATGATCCCGTTACTCATTCCTTTCATGGGGGCCAGGCAATTCCTGGACAACCTCAAGGACCACCTAATCTAGGCCAGCCTCCTTATGTGCAAGCCCCCCAAGGGCAACCACTTTATGGCCAGTCTTACCCAGGACAACCTGGGGGCCCACAAGGACAACCCTACCCGGGACAACCTTCGGCCATGGGTGGTCCATCCTTTTCCTATCAGAGTCAACCTTCTGGTTATCCAGGGCAACCTGGTACCCAGCAAGGTTACCCGTCTAGTCAGCCAGGGCAGCCTTACGTCCAACAAGGGCAACCTGGTTTCCAGCAGGGGTATCCCACTGGACAAGCTGGGAAAAATTACACTCCTCAAGGTCAACCAGCAGTCCAACAAGGGTATCCTTCTGGGCAGGGGCGGCAACCCTACGTGCAGCAGGTTCAACCCGTTGTCTAATCTAGTCATCTTTTTGGGAAAGGGGGGCAACCCTACTTACAGCAGGGCCAACCCACTACTCAGCCCGTGCAACCTTCTGGGCAAGGGGGGCAACCCTACATACAGCAGGGCCAACCCACTGCTCAGCCAGTACAACCCTCCGGACAAACGGGCCAGCCCTCTGTGCAACAAGGCCAACCCACTGTCCGTCCTACTCATCCAGCTGGACAGGCTAGCCAACCGCAAGGTCAACCAGCCATCCAGCCAGCTCGGCCATCTGTTCCACAAGGACAACCCTTGGTTGCTCAAGGACAACCTGGCACCCAGCAAGTACGTCCTTCTGGGCAAGCAGGTCCATCCCAAATTCAACCAGGCCAACCTTCCGGCCAGATGATCCAAGCCCAACCGGTTCAAGGACATTATTCTGGGCCTCAAACTCAAATGGGTTATCAAATGCAAGGCGGGCCACAGCCCCAACCTTCCTACCAAGCACAGCCTGCTTATCAGGCTCAGTATGGAGCCCAACAAATGCATGGCTACCAGCAACCCCAGGGGCAAACTCAGTTTACCCCTTACCAAAATTATCAACAGATGCAGGTCACTCCTTACCAAAATTATCAGTATGCTGCACCTGCGAATCAAGTTGCTAACACATGGGGTGCTGGGGGGCAGACCCAAGGTCAACTGTCTGCATATGGACAGAATACATATGGGCAGAACCCCTACGGACAAGGTCCCTATGGACCAGGCCCTTTTGGGCCAGGTCCATCTGGACAAGGTCCTTATGCACTAGGCCCTTTTGGGCCAGGTCCATCTGGACAGAGTCCATGGGGGCAACCACCACCTGGTTGGAACCCTAATACTGCCTCGAATCCATAGCCACAAATGTCCTTTAACCCTCAGTTTCCATTCTTAGCGACGAAGGAACTTCCGGATGTGTCCAAGTTAACGAATGATCCCATTCTGCATAATGCGTATTGGCCACTAGTTCCAACTAAAATACCCGGTGATTGTCCAAAATTTGATGGCAAAGCAGGTGAGGATCCTCAAGCACATGTTATGACCTATCACCTCTGGCGTTCATCGAACTCATGGCTTGATGACTCTATCCGACTTCGCCTCTTTCAGAGAACCCTCACCGGTTCAGCCGCTAAATGGTATATTGAGCTGAATCGCAGCATGTTTCAAGATTTCAACTCATTGGCTATGGCGTTCTTAACTCATTTTCAGTTATCCATTCGGTACGAGACAGGGACAAATCTCCTCACGTCTCTCAAACAGGACACGGCTACGCACATATCTGATCATATACATGAATGGAGAAGGCGTCGTCGCTTGATCAAATTCTGGATTCCTGATCAACTCCTGACCGATTGGTTCACAACTTCCTTTGTCCCTAAAATTGCAAAAGACATCGCCATGGGAGCTTGTGTAACTGAAGAGCAAGCGATCGCGCGAGCTCAGTACCTAGACTTAGTATACTCTCAGTCGGGTACTCTATATGATTATTTGCCAGACGCCCCGAGACCTGGACAGACCAAGGCTCTGCCCAAACCATCTGTTGATGGAGTCATTGGCTCTGTTAATTCGTCATCGAAGAAATCGGCCGCGAACCCTGGGAAGCAAAAACAAAACGCTTCTAATGAAAATGCTTCTCAGAGCCAATCTAATCCTGGAAGTACCTCCGAGGTAAACTCCGAGGTAAACACCGTCCAGTCCACCGCGACGGATAAATCCTCAAAAGGGAAAAAGAAAGGGAAAGCTAAAGATAAATCTAGACAGCCCAAGCAGGATGCCCCTAAACCTCCGCCCGAGGAAGGAGCTAAACGAAAACCTAAATATCCTTGTCTCATCTGTGATGAAGATCACTACACTAAGGACTGCCCGAGGCGGTCCGAAGTTAGTCGGTTATTGAAAGGTGCTCCTGGGACTCCTGCCGTGCTTAAAGAGCCTTTCCCTTCCCAGCAGACCCAAATGGTGGCAGACCCGTCTATACCCTCTTCCTCGTTCGATTCTCAAGTGTTCATGGCTGGCACGATTCCCATCCATGTTTCAACTCGAGCGAAAGATTATCCATCTCGTGCCGGGAAAGAGCCGGAGGTTCCCTCCAGCGCTCCTCCGTCTAGTTCTGGTCCTCTCCACATCGAAAGGCCCAGCGCTGAGACGATCCCCCGACCCCCTCCAAAAGGTGTACTCAGGATGTCATCTTACAACCCTAATGCTCGTGCTGCCCAGCACTATAGCATTGTTGAGGACTTAGCTCAGGCTCCGTCTACTATGTCCGCTCTAGAATTCCTCCAGAGCTGCCCCTCCCAGAGGAAGTCCCTGCTATCAGCGATTGGTGGCATCGACCCGGCAGATTCAGATTTGATTTCTTTCAATCTCGAGGGTTTTACACAGAGACTGCCTCACCAAGTCGCTTTCCTTATACAGGTCATCATCAATAGCAGAACGATTCATCGTACGGTTATTGATGAAGGTGCCTCAACCTGCATCATGTCCGTTGCTTGCTGGAAAGCGATTGGTTCCCCTTCTTTGAGTAAGTCCCCTACGACGCTAGAAGCTTTCGATGGAAGAGAGTCCTGTCCTTACGGTATCCTCCAACGCTTACCTATCTCTTTAGAAGGAAAGACCGTAGAAGTGGAGGTTGAAGTTGTTGACGCCAATATCACTTACAACCTCCTCCTCGGACGAAGCTGGACATACGCCATGCAAGCCATGGCTTCCTCCCTGTTCTGTGTCATTCGTTTCGCTCATCAGGGGAAAATTGTCACGGTGGACCAGCTCTCCTTCTTCGCCTCTTCTTCTGAAGGTAATGTGCCATTCGTGGAGCATACCTCAAAGTCACTCGAGAACATGGGTGCTGGACTTTTCAAAGATCCCACTTTAATGGGAGTCTTTCCCCACCCACCTCCGAATCTCGCCCCTATCAACATGATCTCTGTACGCTCAGACCCGTGGGTTCTTCCTCCTGCTAACCAGGAAGACTCTTGGGGTGAGATGATGCCGTTGAGTCCTGCCGAACTCAACTACATCAAAATTGTTGCTACATCGGCTCCCCCTGATGAACCTACCTCCCCGAGCAGTGTTCCCGATTCATATGATCATTTCCCTTGGCTAGGAGATGAGGCTACTTCAGATCCATTGAAGGAAATATTTCCTTCCGACGAAGCCATCATAGAGACCATGTCTCTCGAAGAGCTCCCTTGGTCAGATTACCACCATCGCTCTTCATTTCTCCCTCCCCATCCGGAAATGACCGCATGTCTCGAGCGGTTTGCTTCATGTGTCCCATCCCCGCCCCTCCAAACACCCATTCAGCTTTATCAAGTGTCAGAGGGCAATATGGGAAATATCACGCAAACCCAACCGATCGACATCTCTGTCAAACCAGGGATTGTCGAGCACATTCATATAGGAGTCACTTGCACTCCTGAGGAAGTTCAACTCTATACTGCTTTATTTCGCGAATTTCGTGATGTCTTCGCATGGTCCTACGAGGAAATGCCCGGCATCGATCCTAGTATAGTGGTGCACGAAATACCTACATACCCAGGTGCTAAGCCTGTTCGTCAGCGCTTACGCCCTGTGCACCCCCGAAAGGCTGCAGCCATCAAGGCCGAAGTCGAAAAGCTTCTTAAAGCTGGCTTCATTTACCCCATTCCCCTTACGGATTGGGTGTCTAATATAGTCCCTGTGAATAAAAAGCAGGGCACTATCCGCGTCTGTGTTGACTACCGTGATATCAATCGTGCCTGTCCGAAGGATAACTTCCCTATGCCCTTCATCGATCAGCTTATTGATGAGTGTGCAGGAAGTGAAATTTACTAGTTTATGGACGGCTTCTCTGGCTATAACCAGATCAACATTGCACCCACAGACCAGCATAAGACAGCTTTTATTTGTCCTTGGGGTACCTTCGCCTATAAGAAGCTTCCTTTCGGTCTAAAGAATGCCGGTGCTACATTTCAACGTGCAATGTCTTATGCCTTTCATGATATTCGTCACATTGTGCAACCTTACCTGGATGACCTTCCGGCTCATTCAGCTAAGCGTCAGGACCATCCCTCTCATCTTCGCGAGATTTTTCACCGCTGTCGACACTACCGCATAAGGCTTAATCCTCATAAGTGTGTCTTCTGCCTAGAGTCTGGCCGACTGCTCGGGTTCATCGTCTCCCGAGAAGGCATCCGTCTGGATCCCCTCAAAGTTGAGGCCATCTTGAATCTTCCTCCCCCTGCCTCTTTGCAGCAATTGCAAAGTTTGCAGGGCAAAGCGAATTTTCTTAGATGATTCATTCCGAATTATGCCAAGGTGGCTAAGGGTTTCACACGATTATTAAAGCGATACACACCCTTTCGTTGGGATGCCATCGCCCAGGAGTCTTTTGAGCGACTCAAGGACCTCCTTGTCTCGGCTCCACTCTTAAGACCTCCGAACTATCACTGTGATTATTCTCTCTATCTAGCTGCCGCTGACACCACCATCGGCATGGTTCTGGTACAGGATGATGATTATGGCAACGAGCACGTTATCTATTACCTTAGTCGCAATCTCCTGGATACGGAAACTCGTTACGCTTATGTCGAGAAGTTGGCATTGGAAGCTGTCTGCGCCGTCCAACGGTTCCGGCACTATATCCTGTTGCGCACTACGACCATGATTTCCGACTGCAACCCCATGACCTACATCTTGTCGCGTCAGCTGCTGGGGGGCAAGTACTCGAAATGGATTGTCATCCTACAAGAGTTTGACTTGGAATTTACTGCTGCCAAGTCTAAGAAATCTCTGGTCTTTGCGGAATTGCTCTGTTCTTTGCCATCCCCTTCTGTACCATCTCGTTCGGAAGAGCATATCCCGGATGAAACATTGTTTCTGATCAGCACCCTCGACCCTTGGTATGGGGACATCATAGTATATTTGCAGACGTCTTCCTTCCGTCCTAATGTATCGAAAGACACTCGACGAAGGATTCGTCACCAATCTCAACCCTATCGCATTATTGGCGATACCCTGTACCGCCTCGGCGTTGATTCTGTTCTCCGCCGATGTTTTACTCTCGAGGAGGCTGAGCGGGTATTAAATGACTGCCACTCCGGTGCTTGTGGCGGCCATATGTCTGGATATGCCACCACCCAGAAAATCCTCCGTGCTGGTTATTTCTGGCCTTCTATCTTCAAGGATTGCAGCCTTGCCGTCTGTGCATGTCATGAATGTCAGGTTTACCACCGGAAAATGCATGCCCCTCCTGCACCACTGCACCCCGTTGTTACCGTAGGTCCATTTGCCAAATGTGGCATCGATTATACGTCTTGTAACCCTCGTTCGGCCGGGGGGCATGGATATATCATCGTTGTCGTGGATTACTTCACCAAATGGGCCGAAGCGATGCCTACATTGAACGAAGACGGTTACACGACGGCGCAGTTTTTGTTTAATCATGTCATTACTCGGTTCGGAGTACCCCAGGCTATCGTCACGGATCACGGAAAACATTTCCGTAATCACATGATGACGGAACTAACGACCCAGCTAGGCTTGCATCAAGATAGCTCGACGCCATATTACCCTCAATCCAACGGCCAAGTTGAAGCTGTGAACAAAGTTTTGATCACAATGCTCCAACGTACCGTGAATACGCACAAGTCTAACTGGCATCTGATGCTGTTCCCCGCCTTGTGGGCCTATCGGACCTCTGTGAAGGACGCCACCGGTTTCACTCCTTTTCAGCTTGTTTATGGACTGGAGGCCACCCTTCCTGTTGAGTGTGAGATTCCTTCGTTAAAGTTAGCTGTCGAGTTGCTTCCCAACACCACTCCGGTGGAGGAACGGCTTCTTTATTTAGAACGGCTAGACGAGACCCGTCGCTTAGCCTCTCTAGCTATTGAAGCGCAAAAGAAGAGGGTTAAGGCTCACTTCGACAATACCATTCAACCTCGTTCCTTTGTTGAGGGAGATCTAGTACTGCTCTATGATCAAGCTAAGGATAAGCTGGGGGCAGGTAAACTCGAATCCATGTGGCTAGGCCCCTATATCGTGAAGAGAGTTTTGCAAAAGGGGGCATATGAGCTGATCGACTACGAAGGAAATCCTCTTGACAAGCCCCGCAATGGGCTCTATTTGAAAAAATATTATGCATGATTTCGTGCACCTAGTTTTGTACATACGTGTGTTCTTAGCAAGTGTGTCATGTGTGCATGATTTCTTGTTTTGCCTTGGTGTGAAGGCGTGTTTGCCTCTTATTTTGTTTTCTCCTTCTTGTGCAGATGTCTAGTACACCTTATGTTGGCTTCGCCGATGGCGCCTGCCGTAGTACTTGCAATTTGTCTTCGGCGGCGTGGGCGATCTACGATCCTCACGACGAGTTGCTAGATCTTCAAGGCATGTGCCTGGGCCGTACCACCAACAATGTTGCCAAATACAGTGCTGTAATTGAATTACTAGCCGAAGCAGTTGATCTTGGCATCCGTGCATTAGTGGTAAACCTGGACTCTCAACTTGTCGTCCATCAACTCAACTGGCGATATTCCGTCAGAGACCAACGCATCTTAAGGTTGTATTTACGTGTGAGATTGTTAGAAAGAAATTTTGATTACATCACATATCAACACATTCCGAGACAATTAAATACGTTAACTGATGCATTGGCAAACCATGTGTTGGATAGACATTTGTGTAATAGATAAACATCATACAAAAAGACGTAGAAAACATAATAAGACCATAGAATAAGCATGTGTAAATAATTTCTTTTCCAAGCATAGTTTGCATGTGTGCCTGCATATGTGATTTTAAGCTTGCATAAAAATTAAAATGCATGGGTCGTGTGTTGTGCAACTGATACATTAGATCACATTTGTATTAGACATTTGCATAACATATTAAAAAACATGATCACATGTGAAACGATCCATCTAAAAACAGTATATATATATATATATATATATATATAGATATAGTTATATATATATATATAGATATATATATATATATATATATATATATATATATATATATATATATATATATATATATATATATATATATCGTGTGGCGCACTAAGGCGCTCAAAAATAAGTGTATATGTCTGAAGTAAAGCCGGTGTTCTAGGTACATCCGATACAGGTGTCTCTCAAAAACATCAATGGAAAAGACCTAGACAACTACTGATCTGGGTTATGATCTCTATAGCATACTGCTGCCCGTGCCACCCGCCTCAAAAGGCGGTGCATCCTGGGTGCCACCCCCACTGTGTGAATCTGATGAGCTATGGGGACCTCCTCGACCCCCTGGTAATCTGGCACCCCCTCCAGTAAACCCTCAAGGTTGCGAGCTATAGTCTCCGTCGTGTCAACTCTTGGGGGAACTAGGGCCAGGGCTCCAGCTCCTTGCCCATCTCTCCGTGCCTTCGGGGCTAGGCCAATGGGTCTCACAGGTCCCACATCTGCGCACCATGACATTTATCAAGACATGTACATGAAAAATCAAAAACATTAAAAAATATTAAAAAGAGATCAAGTGTCATACCTCCATCATCCCAATGCTCTCCCGCGGGCAGTGGCATGTCGGGATCGTTGCGGAAGTCCATACCGGCATATGGCCAGTCCTCTACGAGAATGGCCTGCCGATCCAACCACTCTCGAAAATACACCCCCCAAGCCACTGGGCGGCCGCCACCTCCACGTGGCATGACACGGGCCCATCGGCTGGCCCTCGTCTCCCAGGGACCTCTAGGTGGATCCACGGCCATGGTCTGTAGCTGTAGGGCTGGCACCCGCTCCAGCATGAGCGGAAGTAAGAGCGACCCATAAGCAAACTGCTTCGACTCTCCGCGTCGACAGTTGCTCAGTTGCCTCTTCATGCTAGTCGTCACAGCTGCTGCCGAGTTGAAAATGGTGGGCTGTAAGCACTCGAGAGCCAGTAGTAGTTGGGTCTTTGAGGCCTCATGATTGGCCAAAGAACCCGTTGCCCGTGTCACCAGAAAGAGTATGGTGCGAAGAGGCATGTCGTCCACTGTCGGAATACCAACTTTCCCGCTCCGTGTTTTCACAGCCTGTGGGCACACTCGAGCCATGAGCTGATCAAGAGTCTCACCGCTGGGTCGTTGCCCCTCCAAGATGGGCATCTGGCCCCGGCGTGACAACCTAGTCAAAAAATAAATATCCGTGGAATCAAACTCAATGTCCCGGCCACAGATCGTGAATTTCCCATCAACTGGATTCCAAGCTCTGATTAATAGCTCAAGCAGATCAGGTTGCGCCCTCAGGCGCGGAGTGAGAAAGAATTTCAGGAACCCGCATGCCTGCATTGCATTTCGGCATTCGGCAATGGCATAAGCGGCTATATCCTCATCATCGTGAGCTCTCTCTTGCCAAACAAAAGACATTTTGCCCTGCAAGACCATGAAAAAACTTTAGAGCGCTAATCGTTGAAATTTGTACGTCCATTTTCTTAAAAACAAATATTTACGGCGCTAGCGCGACTGTTTTTAAAACAGTCGCGTTGATCATGGCGCTCCGTTGTTTTTTCCTTGGGTCAACGCGGAAGCACACGGGTTTTCTGCGCTGACCCATGAGGTGGTGTGTGTGAAGTTAAATCGATCAGCGCGGACCCGAGCGGGAAATCCGTGCTGACCGAGAGCGCACCAACGCTCAAAGAATTTGCCCAAACAGCCAAATCCCACCGTGGAATTGCTCTCAAAAAGACTCAAAATGAAACGCAGGGAGAGGAGAACCTACCTAGAACAAGTTGCCGGATGAATGGTGTCCGTACGGGCTGGAAATCGCTTCATCAACCTTGCAGCTCCTCAATGTTCTTCACAACTCAAAATGGCAACAATGGTAAAAAATGATTTTTACCCCCCTATTTATGGTAAAAAATTCATAATTAGCTATAATTTCTTATCGATGTGGGTTTTTGTCATATTTTTACCATGGATTTAGCACTAATTTCGCTATATTATGCTTTTATGCATGTTTTACTATGTTTTTACACATATCGAACAGGTTTATGCGGGTGGTGTTCTTGTGCAGGTTCTGGTAACCCGCGTGGTCATAACGATTCTTCGTACACTTGGTCCCAAAAAATGTCGTCTTTAAGCTCTTTTCCGACATGAACCAAGAAAAGATGGCCGAGCTTCCTTTCGGCTCGTTAAAAGGAACGAGAGGTGGTCGTTTTTTAAGCTTTTTTTCCGACCGTTTAACTTAAAAAGATTGTCGGGTGTTTGTCGTTTCGCGCTTGTTATTGGCTCTAAAACAACGTGCTTCCGACCACTTTTTTACTTTTTCGGGTCGAAGCTACTATCCACGAAAAGTACTCCTCGATCATACTGGTCGGGCAGTTCTTTCGGGCATTGTTTTATACTTTTTCGGGCTCGAGAGACACAACTTTACGAAAAAGGACCCCCCCCTGGAGTTTCCTTTTCCGCTGTCTTTTCAGACTCTCTAAACAAGAAAAGACGCCGAGTTCTTCCTTTGTCAGGCTCGTTAAAACTCAATGACATCGGACATCGTCGAAATGACACCTTTCAAGCATATGCCATCCCCGTCAAGCTTGTCATCCAAAAATAATCGGGGTACCTGCCAGAACTGGTGGGGAAAATGAAACTGTAATAATGGTCGTGTCGGCAGTATGTCGCTCTTGAACATGGCACTCATCTGCATTCGTGTCTGGGTGGGGATTTCTCATCTTGTTATTACACTGGCCTCCATGGGTTTGGGTTATCCTATTTGACCTCTCATCTGCTCATTGCCTTGTCACCATGACCTCTGCTCATTTGATGTCAGATACTGCCAAATCCGCCGTTGTGCCGCCGATATGTTCAAGAGAAGTTGGCCTCTGCAAGCTTACCACCTCCCTCTGATGTCTCATACAAAATATTTTATCCTTCTCTGTCTCGTGTTGATGATGTGGGAAACATCATGGCCCACCTTCGATCAAGGTTACTTCCTGTCTACTTCAGCTCATTATCCAGGAAAGTGACCTAGAGATTCCCTTCAGGTGCCTTAGAGCCTGCATACCTCAATGGCAGGTTCTTCGTGTTCGACGTGAGGTTTTCATCATTGGCCTCCGATCGGATGATTCTGCGGGTGTTCGACACCAGCTCATTGATTCACACGCCACGGATTGTACCTATAAGTACCTTGAGGGCCATTGTCATCATTGGTGGTACCTCTCGCGTCTGTTAACAGTTTTCATCATTGACTGGTAATCAGACGATGTTCATGCATGTTCGACTTCAGCTCATGTATTCACATGCTTGGACTTGTACTTTCTTCGGGTTGGGATGGAGTGCAAGACCCTGGTTTTTGTCTGTTACGAACCAGGCTGCGATTTTGTGGATTGTTATTGCATGACTCATTGATGGATGGCTGCGCCCATACCTGAGTCTTTGGGATGGCTGCGACCATACCTTCTTATCATCATGGTCTTTTCAGCTGGGTGGCTGCGTCCATACCACAGACCTTCTTCGTATGTCTTTTTGGATGGCTGCGCCCATGCCTAGACTACATGTAATCGAGATATCAGTTGTACATTCATGCAGGTCCTTCCTGGTGGTGTTCCAGTTCAGCAGTTTTGTAAAGCATTTCACCCCTCTCACTCTCTCAGGCTTCATGCTTTAGGGGGCATCTGTTATGCAGTAAATTGTCACTGTCTCCTTGTCAGTCTCCCTACTGTGTCATGAAAACAAATACACCATGTTCATGCTCTCTAAACTGGCCAAATGACCCACTTTGCCAAAGTTTATTGCATCAGCGCGTCTGTTATTAAACTAACCGCGTTGAACGGCGGCTGATAGCGTAACTGATGCGCTGCCAGTGCGGAAGCACACGGGTTTCCCGCGCTGGTCGAATTTTATGCGCCAGCGCATCCTATGAAAGTATCAAGCCGCGCTGACACAGCCTTCTCTGTTACTGTGATGCGCTGTCAGCGCGTCAGTTCAGTGTTACACCCGCGCTGATCCAGTTTGGGCGAATTTGTTGCAACAGCCAGCCTTCCAGATAGTTCCAGACTTGGTTGTTGGCCTTGTGAGTATCGCCCTCCCTTCTATGGCATGTCTGTTCGTCATTTGAAACCACCTTCCTTGAAGATAAGCTTGTTCTCCCATCATTCATGGAGACTCCTTCTCTATTTAAACCTCCACCATTACCATGAGCAGCTAGTTTTGATAGTGTGGAATTCATAGTGCTGGATTGCTGCTGCGAGTAGGTAGTTGGTGTGACAAGTGTGGTTTTGCTAGAGGAAGCTTAAGGAAGGTTGTGAGTGTTGCTTGTGTGAGAGAGAGCTTTTGTGTTGGGAGAATATACCTCCAAGGGTGAATGCTTAAGAGACTTGCTGGCTGGACCCTCTAGAGAAGGACTCAGCGTCAGAACTTTGGTTGTACCTTTCTCTGTTATTGATTTAATAATAGATGACTACTGTTATGGTTCCATTCTCATTTGTCTCTGTAATGGTTAATGTGAATTACATCCTTTCTGACTGATGTATAATTGCTTTTATTAGATTTCACGCTTGTGTTTGTCTTTCTCTTCGTGTGTGCAGGTATCTATTCACGGAGATCGTGGAGGATTGTGACCGGCTGGAGCCAAGGAGCGACAGCGGTATCTCTTCATCAAACAATAGCGTTGGAATCCAAGTAGGTGTTCATTGCCTCTCTTTTAATTGCAATTAGGAACTTGCACAGTAGCATTGATTGATTGTTGCTAGACCCATCCTGGGCTAGTAGGGATCGCCTCTATCCGTAGAGGGGATTTACCTCTCCAACACATGGTATTGGACGTGATGGTTTCTGGTCCATGGTATTGGACGCGATGCTTTTCGGTCCATGGTATTGGATGCTTCGGCATGTATAAATATGTATTGTAACATTGAATGGAACATAATGAAAAATCAAGATGGTAGTCTAGGTTTTCGGATCGAGGGGAAAATCTCTGTGTATATGTGTTTTATGTGTTATGCTCTCGCATTGTTTATTTTCTGTGTTCTAGAATTCATATGCAGGCAATTTCTGTACAGGGTTAAAACATACATTTGGTATCAAAGATGTTTTGGCTTCAAGGGGACGCCTTTGTTGCTGAGGGATTTTTCTTAGGCCTGTGGTAGACCCTGTTCAGTGGGAGATCTACGAGATCAATTATAGTGGTGAAAGAAGATGGCGAGCAGTGGAAAGATAGATATCAAGAAACTTAATGGTTAGAGTTTTGAATTGTGGAAACTCAATATGGAGGATTTGTTGGTGGATAAAGATCAGTGGATCGCAGTAGATCTGAGTACTAAACCAACGGGAGTGTCCGATGAAGAATGGAAGAAGTTGGATTGGAAGGCAAAAAGCACAATATGATTGTGTGTCTCAGATTCAGTATTGTTGAATGTATAAGGGGAAGCTACAACAAATGCTTTGTGGGACAAGTTAGGGACTTTGTAACAATCTAAGTCTCTGGTGAATAAACTATTCCTACGGAAAAAGCTGTATAACTTGAGGATGAAAGATGGAGACTTGGTGACAGAGCATCTAAACACATTTAACATTGTGGTAAGTCAGTTAGCATCTGTTAATATTAAAATTCCAGATGAAGATAAGTGCATCAGTTTGTTGTGTTCTCTACCAGATTCGTGGGATAGTCTGGTTATTGAAATAGGTAGCAATGCAAGTACCTTGCAGTTTGATGAAATAGTCTCAGCCTTGCTGACGGAGGAGATAAGACGAAAAAATATGGATAGCCAAAATGGTTATGCCTTGTCTGTACGAGGACGGTCGTAGAACAAAAACAAAAATAAGTCATCGAGTGGGAGATTTAAATCTAGAGGGATATCTAAATCTCCGGGAAAACCTGTAAAGGTGATGTGCTAGAAATGCGGAAAGGAAGGCCACTTCAAAAGGGACTATAAATCTAAAGCTCCTGACAAAGGAAAGGGATCTAATGAGGCTCCTTCTGCAGAGGCAAAAACCACCTTAGATGAAGGTGGGGATGTGTACTTGGCTTCTTCAAGTACACAAGTAGATCATGAAGCATGGTTGATTGACTCAGGTGCATCCTTTCACTTCACTCCCCATAGAGAGTGGTTCTGTGAGTATGAGAAATATGATGGTGGTGATGTCTTCTTGGGGGATGATAGGAAGGCTAGAATCATTGGTCATGGAAAAGTAAAGTTGAAGCTGTAAGGTGGAAGGTTTAAAACACTTCAGGGTGTTCTGCATATTCTTACATTAGCCAGAAATCTAATTTATGTTGGTAGGCTGGATGATGCAGGTGTAAAAACAGTGTTCGAGAAGGATAACTACAAGATGGTTCGGGGAGCACTGGTATTGATGCGGGGTGTTCGAATTGGAACTCTGTACAAGCTGCAAGGTAGCATTGTTATTGATGGGTGCAATAGTTCTGTGGTTCCTGAAAGTGGAGTAGAAAATCTAGTTGTCTCTGGAGAGAAGAGCATGCTGTGGCATCAAAGACTTGGACATATTGGAGAAAAGGGCCTTCGAATACTTGATGGTAAAGGTATGGTATAAGGTATGAGTAATAGCTCTCTGGATTTTGATTTCTGTGAAAATTGTGTATATGGGAAGCAGAATCGGGTGACTTTCCCCTCTGGTAGTAAGAGGGCGAAACAGATATTAGAACTTGTGCACAGTGATGTGTTTGGACTTGTGAAGGTTCCCTCACTGGGTAAGTTTGTGTACTATGTATCATTTATAGACAACTTCTGAAGGAATATATGGATATATTTCATTAAGAATAAATCTGAAGTCTTTGATAGGTTTAAAAAATTTAAGGTTCTAGTGAAAAACTGGACAGAGAAGAAGATAAAGGTACTAAGGACAGATAATGGTGGAGAGTTTTGCAATAAGGAATTTGAAAAATTCTACAAGAAGTGTGGTATAGCACGGCAAAAGACTACTCCATATACACCTCAGCAAAATGGAGTTTCAGAAAGAATGAACAAGACATTGATGGAAAGGGCAAGAAGCATGCTCAGTGGTGCCGGGTTAGGAGAAGAATGCTGGGCAGAGGCGGTGGATACTGCATGTTACCTGGTCAACAGGTCACATTCATTAGCGTTGGAGGATAAGACTCCAAAAGAGGTATGGACTGGTAAGAAACCCTTTCTTTCACATCTGAGGGTATTTGGATGTGATGCATACGTACTTGTTCCAAAGGAGAAAAGAACAAAGTTGGATAGTAAATCTGAAAAGTGCATCTTTATTGGGTATAAGGATGGTTTGAAGGGTTATAAGCTTTGGAACCCAGTAACAAGGAAAGTTATGTACAACCGAGATGTGGTGTTGAGAAAAGTGAAAGATGTTATTAAACATGAAGTCCAACCAAAGGAACCTGAGAAGATAGAGTTTGAGCTAAATGAGGAAGAATCAGACTCTATAGTAGAGGAGGAATCAGAAGATGAAGAGCCACAAACTTCGGCTGTGAGAAGATCAGTTCGAGGAAGAAGGAAACCAGAAAGGTATAGTCCATCTGCTTTCTGTTCAAATTTTACTTTGTCTGTTACTAATGATGATCCTAGAACTATGAAGGAAGCAGTGGATTCAGAGGATGGAAAACTCTAGAAAGAGGCCATGGTTGATGAAATGGCATCTTTGCACAAAAACAAGGCTTGGGATCTGGTGGAGTTGCTGGCTGGAAGGAAACCCATTGGTAGCAAGTGGGTGTTCAAAAAGAAGACAAATGCAGAAGGAAAAGTGGAGAAATACAAAGCTCGGTTGGTAGCAAAAGGCTATTCCCAGGTGCTGGGAATTGATTTTGGTGATATTTTTTCTCTTGTTTCCAAGGTAACTTCTATTAGATTACTTTTATCTGTTGCTGCTGCTTTTGATTTTGAGGTAGAACAAATGGATGTGAAGACAAAATTTCTTCATGGCGATTTGGAAGAGGAAATCTACATGAAGCAACCTGAAGGCTTTGTAGTGAAGGGTAAGAAAGAACTGGTATGTAAGTTAAAGAAGTCTCTGTATGGGTTAAAACAATCACCAAGGATGTGGTATCAGAAATTTGATACATTTATATGGGGACTTGGCTTCACCAGCAGCAAAGCAAATCATTGTATGTATTTTAAATTAATTGGCGATCGTGTTATTTATCTGGTCTTGTATGTGGATGATATGTTGCTGGTTGGAAATGACAAAGAAATTATCCAGGATTTGTGACCCAATTGTCCTCCAAATTCGACATGAAAGATCTTGGTGGTGCAAACTATATTTTGGGCATCAAAATTAAAAGAGATCGGGCAAAGAGGAAGCTCTAGTTAAACTAGAGGAAGTATGTCGAGACAATACTATAGAGGTTTAATATGCAGGATAGTAAACCCGTGAAGGTTCCTATTCCTGTAGGTGTGAGGTTATCTGCTGAACAATGTACCAAGACATAAGAAGAGGAAGAGGACATCTCCCGTGTTCCATATGCAAGTGCAGTCGGTAGCCTAATGTATGCAATGGTCTGTACTAGACCAGACATTGCACATGCAGTGGGAGTATTGAGGAGGTTTATGTCAAAACCAGGGAAGGAGCATTAGACAACAGTGAAGTAGGTTTTCAGGTATTTGCATGGCACTAGTGATTATTGTTCGTGCTACCAAGGAAGACTAGCATTGGACAGAGTGTTGGATATTTGTGGCTTTGTTGATGTAGACTGGGCTTGAGATCTGGATCAGAGAAGATCTACAAGTGGTTATGTGTTTAACCTATTTGGAGGTGCAGTTAGTTGTATGAGTAAGAAACAATTTGTAGTGGCACTATCAACTACAGAGGCAGAATACATGGCAGCCACTCATGCAAGCAAGGAAGCAGTTTGGTTGCATAGATTGTGTTCAAGTATGGGGTTAACACAGAAAGCTATAAGGATAGACTGTGACAGCCAAAGTGCAATTTTCTTGGCAAAGAACCCCACATATCATTCATATACAAAGCACATTAATTTTCAGTATCACTTTGTGAGGGATATGATAAAAGACAAAAAGGTGTTGCTGATAAAGGGGGACAATTTGAAGAATACTGTAGATGCATTGAAAAAATTTGTGAGCTATGAGAAGTTCTCTTGGTGTAGAGAGACAATGGGCATTTCAGTGCTGGAAAAATGACTAAGCTCTCTTGTGGCCCCCTGTGGAAAGAAAACAACAAGTGGGAAAATGTTGGATTATGTTATATTCTTTCCACGTAGTTAACAGGGGGTTTGAGGGGCACCTGTAACCCAAATTTATGGGGTCTGGGGCACCGCCCACAAAAATTTTGGTTTTGGACCCTATGTTAGGTTGGGCAGACCCACCTATGGTTTTGTGCATGATTTTTGCACATGTTTTTTTTGGACACGATGGTCATTGGTCCATGGTATTGGACGTGATGGTTTTCGGTACATGGTATTAGAAGCGATGGTTTTCGGTCCATGGTATTGGATGCTTCAGCATGTATAAATATGTATTGTAACATTGAAAGGAACATAATGAAAAATCAAGCTGGTAGTCCCGGTTTTGGGATCCAGGGGAAAATCTCTGTGTATATGTGTTTTATGTGTTATGCTCTCGCATTGTTTATTTTATGTGTTCTAGAATTCGTATGCAGGTAATTTCTGTACGGGGTTAAAACCTACAAACAACAATGAAGAAATGGGTTCCAAAATCTGAAATGTGCATAACACGGCCGCGACTACACAGGTAAGTGCCTAAACCTATTCCTTAATTACATGAATCATATTTGAAGGCTGCATGACTATGGGAATGGTTCGAATTGAATGGAATCAGTTGCCAATTAACTGGCCACCCTCGGTCAATTACATGTCCTCGTGGAATCCAAATGAGCCCCGTCAAATTCAAAACTGCTGATTAGATACACAGCCAGCACGTGTGGAATGTCCATTCAGGAACAAATATTCGGGACTGGTAGTGGTGGCGACGGATAACGGGAGTAAGGGAGGTGATGGCAGTCAGATGACATGCATAAACATTATGACCATGACGTAGGATCAATGGTCTGGTCTGGCCACCTCATCACCTCACCACGAATCATGCCCGCAGATAAAAAAATAGCTCAGTTAAGTCATTCACCACCCTTTGTTCATTCTACACTCACGTCGTTCTCGACTGGAGTATGCATCTACCACTTCCAGAGCAGCTAACCAGTCGTCCTCCGCCAGATTTCTACCTGTTTTTCGAAAATCTCCCACCTATCGGACTCTACACGAAGCACAGTTTCATTCTACAAGATCCAGGTGACTTCTAGAGGAAGGATTCTACGGGAAAGGCAGAGAACAACTTTGCAGAAAGAAAACCCAAAATTTTCGTTGAATTTCAAGCTCAAAATGTGGTAGGCTCAGGAAAACTTCTCTGTGCATCATTTGTTTGTGCAAGGTGGTGAATTGAACACGACATTAGATTGAAAAACGAGAGTAAAAGTCTGCCTGTACATTGAGAAAAAAAAAAGTAAAAGTCTGCCTGTGCATTGAGAAAAAAAGTAAAAGTCTTCATGCATATTTCACTGAGTTTACCCATATTTTTTCTCTGCATCCGAAATCTCCTCATCATTTTTTAAATTCTCCTATAAGGAAGATACATGCAGCAGTAGAGGCTAGCCTATGTGTGTGTGAAAAAACACTGAATTTACATATCTATCTATGTGTTGAGAAAAGAACCTGTGTCCTTATGCTTTGTTCTGTAAAAAAAAAAAAAAAAACTTTTCATAAACAGACAGTCAAATTCTGGATGACAACAGTTTAAAAACAGGGAAATTATTTCCATTTGATATTGTAAGGAGCACATGATAAATTCCTCCTTGGGTTAAAAAAAAACCGAATTCAGCTATTCTTTGTTTTAGTGATTGACTATTTTTTACCCAACTAAGCATTTTCTTTTCTGGTTAAAACACAAACTCAATACCATGCCAGGAGGATTCATGAGGAAAGAACCCTTAAACTCTAGCATTGTATGAACACCCTGAGGTGGTGGACCTTTTCACCAGGGCAAATTGGATATCCTTCTTTGACAAAATTCATGGTTATGATGAGGAGGTGACTGAAGAGCTTTTGATGTCCCTGAGACCACATTCGAAGACACATGCCACAGTTAGTTTTAGGGGTTTGGCCCTAGAACTTACCCCTAATTTCATCAGTAGAATTATTGGTTTACCATTAGGGCTCCCTTGGAGCAAAGTGGAGAAATCATTGGGACAAGTGGCTAAGAAAACATTTTTTCTGCCTGAGGAGCATCCTGTAGAAGACAAAAACAGGGTCAGGAGGACAAGCTTGCCTCCTCTCTGGAGTGAAGTCAGTTATCAAATAATGAAGTATATCACATGTGAAGGGAGGTTTAGCATCATTTATGGTTATCATTTCAGGTTGCTACATGAATTGAGGTATGGGATGGACTCGCCTCCACCTAAGAAATTGAGCATCCCAAATCTCCTCCTTTAGTCTTTAATTGAATGTGGTACAAAGCTAAATGCAAGAGTCCCAGATCAGTTAGCCCACCATGGACTCATCAAACTGTTGGTGGAAGATGCCTTACACACCTATATTATCCCCATAGCTTGGGAAATCTTTAGAAATATGTCCAAGGATGATAACATTAAAACTTTGGCTAAGAACATCAGCCCATCCAGCAGTGATGAGGGGGAGAAAACTGAAGAAGTTGAGAAGAACATTGATGAGGGAGCACAAGACATTCAAGCAGAGGGAAAAACAGAGGAAGAACAGAAGGAAAAATAGGAAATTGACAAGACTATTGAGCCTAAGACAAGAAAGGAGACAACAACAAAAATAGAGAAGGCAAAAAGGACAAATGTTGGAAAGAGAAAGGCCAACAAAGCCCAAAAGAAGACTACCATAGCCAAGGTAGGCACCTAGCAAGAGAAAGAAAAGACACACCCTGAGATATCAGTGACACAAGCAGAAATAGTGGGCATAGATATTTCTACAGGAAGTGAAGAAAAAGAATAGCAGAAAGAGAAATCCCCTGAAATGTTAGCAAGGGAAGCAGCAGCTATCCTTGCTGCATAAAGTACACCTAAAAACCAAAAAGGAAAAAGAAAAAGGCAACGTTCCATGTACTTTAAAGCCAGAAAAAGCACAAGGATCAAAGTGGGCAAACCCCAGCCACCATCAAAGGAATCAATTGTCATTGAGGACTCACCCACTAAAAAGAAGGAAGAGTCTCCTTCCAAGATATCCATAACCTATGAAAGAGGAAGCCCAAAAACCTCTACATTGAAAGAGAAAATTAAGTTGATGGACTCAAAGGCAGTTCTACAGGAAGCTAAAACATATCTACAGGAAACTCTAGCCAAGTTAAAGGAGACTGAGAAATTGGAGGAGATGGCAACCAAACAGTCACAGGGGGAGAGCAAGGCCAAAGAAATACCTGAACCTACCCCTCAACATGATTTGGTCTCATATTACAATCTGTTAGAGGGTGGGAAAATCATCCCACAGAAATTTGTTGTACCGTTGTTTTTCAAATTAGAGAAAGAGAGGATCAGAACACACACATGGATGAAAATCGCCAAATATAAAGGAGTTGAGGATATAGACCACATGGAGGATAATATAAAAGAATTAAGAGGGGAATTGGCCATGGTGAGGTACATAGAAAGCTACAAAAGAGCCCATCTACAGGAGGAGAATGAGCCGCTGAAAAAGCAGTTGCAGCTACAGGAAGTCCGTAAGGAAGATAGGCTGTCCATTTTGGGATGGAAGAAGCAGCAAGAAGGACCTCCAGCAAACAAGGAAACAAATGAGAAACAATAAAAAGAGGGAGAGCTACAAGCTAATGTGGAGATGCTAACAAAATTGTTGCAAGAACAAGAGTCTCAGGCAGCAAAAGAAATACAAGTTTTAAAACAATAGTTGCAAGAAGGAAGCCAAAATGGCTTGCATGGCCAGTTGGGTAGTAGAAGCCTTGAAATGTAGGCAACCTACTAAATCCTATGCATTATATGTTAAATACCAATGGTTGCAATTTCAAATTAACACATTGGCCCAAAGAGGCACGACTCCATTTTATAATTACAATCAGTTTCTGCATTTGTGTGACAGTAGCTCAGCTGAAGATAAGGCCAAGTTAGCAGAATTCTATTTACACAACTTGGCACTTCCTAACATGAATCTATGGGACCTAAACACTGTATTGGGAGATCTAAAATTCATGGCCATGGCTTCTTGGTTAAGCCATGAGGAAAAGAGGGGAGTAGAGATTCAGAAGATTATGGCCACAAAACTAAATGAGCTACTCATGATCAGGGCAGAACTGGAAGATCCCTCAACTCTTATATATTCCCATTGGTACCTTGCAGACAACCTTCACATCACACCTGACTATGTTGAAAGGCAAGCTCAGGCCATTGCTTACTTTGAATACATGGAAAGACTGTTTGGTTATAATTGCGTTCATGCTTGTACAAGGAGATGGAACACATTGTCCCATAGTCTGAAAATAAGAGAGTAACACTCCCCAACTAGAATGAGGGAGGCTATAAGAAGAGTACCCCTATACAAACAATCAATGGAGAACTTGAAAGCCAATTGGATTGGCCTTAAGTTCAGCACTCCACTACTGTTAGGGCTATTAGAAGGGGTCAAGGAAGAAGAGGAGCAAAGACAATGTGAGGAAGTAGACAGAAAGGTAGGTTTTCATGATAGAGAAGAGGACATCACCTCAGAGGCCTAGGATGTCAGAGAGGTAGTCAAAGAAATCAATGATGATGATTTGGATTAGTTGCTAAGAGGATGAGCAACACATTCAGCAGGGGCTGATGATGAGCCCCAGAAATGGGTAACTATATGGGTTCATTTTGCCTATTATTCTCATTTAATCCACCATTATCCATATTTTTATGCATGCTTTTGAATATATTTATGTAATTGTGTGAATGGCAATAGTCACTTTACCACAAAGTCTAATACGTGCTTATTGCAGATTTTTGGACATTTTTGGACCAAGAGCGGGCATTTATGAATAGATTGGCAGCCAAATATGAAGGAACAAGGCTGAGGATTTGTAGTAGGGGTGTCTCCTACACTAAATGACCCCTTCCTAGAGTTCTCCACCATCAGCTTGGAGTTCAACAACCCACCAAAGATGATTTCAAGGGGCAGCCGAGCAGGTCTAAGTGAAGTGGCTGATTAACTGCAGTTTTGGACAGCCAAGCTCCTAAATTTAAGGAGGACTATTTGGAGTTCTCATCTAAATAAGTAGGAAGGCTTCAAGACTTAGTAGTTTGGTCATTATTTAGCTTATTTTTGCACTTTAGTGCAACCCTCTTTCAACACATTTTCAAGCTTCTTCTTGCAGACAATTTTTGGGATGTAGCTATTATTTTTTGATCAATGAAGATGAATCCAGCTTTGCACTAGTTTTGATCTTTCTTAGGAGGTTTTAGCCCTTGGGGTTGGGCCCAACCCAAGTGCCCAGTACCTCCTTTGTGTACTTTTATGTGTTTTTCTTGCATTCATAGAATAATTTCTTTTATTTAGGTTAAAATCTTGCTTTATTACTTAGGCTTTTTTTGATGAATAAGATAGTTGTTCATTCTTCAGGTTGATTTGACAATTTGGTAACAGAAAAAATCCATAAAAAGGCTACTAAGCAGTCCTTGATCTCATTTCTCCCTCCTTGGGACCATGAATTGAGACCAAGGCACACTTGCTGCCACAAGAACACTATTTTTGCCTTCCAATGCAATTGCTAGTGTTACATTTTGAGTTGGAAAAGTTGATATCAATTGTGTTTTCATGTTTAGATCTGTTCTTGCTCAGTTTCCATAGCTCTCTTGCATAATTTTCTGTCTATAAACTTATTTTCATCACATTTATGGTTTTTAGGGCAGATTAGGTCTAAATAGATAAATCTCTGTTTTTTTAGTCTTTGTTTCGATTATTTTTGGAAAGTAGTGTGCAGAGAACCTGTAAGACATTCCTACCTACCCTTCCTCCATCATACATCCTACTCCAATCCCTCACTCAAGATTTCTTTCCTTTATTCTCCACACTTTCCCAACTTGCCCTAATTCCTACATTTTTGTTCAACATTGCTTTCTTCATCCTTGAACAAATCCAACCATCTTCATCACTCTCGAGCTTCATTTACCAGGTCCTACACCTCTTAACACTCTTATCCACCCTTAATTTCCACTTTCCTACCATTTTTCCACCATCAACCCTTTAAAAACCACTTTCGGCCTATTCCTGTAGAACTTCTTGTAGAATTTCCTGTAGATCCTCTGCAGCCTCCTGTAGAAGTTCATGCGAGCGATTTTTCGAAGTCCGATGGCAGTGGAAATATCTAGAAGGGTGCTAGGGACTCCTTAGGTCCTCTCCACACCTTTCGAGCCACCTGCAAATGCCCACTCCATTTCCTTTCGCCAATAAAACTCTGGAAAGTAAAAAATATTTAAAACACATGAAAAATAATTCTGCACAAAATTGCTCAAAAATACAAAACGATGATTTTTGCATATTTTCCTTCAGAATTAGTTTAAACACATGAATTTTACCTTTTCAATAGTCAATCACATCCATTTTAGTAGCTTACATCTCTTTTCTTGCACAAGTAGGGTTAATCGGTAAAACTAGGGTTTGCTAGGGTTTGCGTTTCCTTTCAGCTTTCATCTTCTTTCTGCAAGTAGACTAGCCTCTTCTGAGTTAGATTTCATCCATCACAGTTAAAAGCTTCTTCTAAGAACTCATAGAAGTTGGCTTGAGCTCCTAATGAACTTGTGCCAACTCATCAAGTGACAGCCTGTAGTAAGAGCTAATACTTGTGCATATAGCACTGTCGCTTCCAAATTTGTTACAAACTATCGAGTTGATAAAAGTAAAGTAGGTAGTCCCAAGAGTTGCAGCATCATTGCTGCAATACTAGAGCTCACCAAAGGTCAAAATTCAAGGGTTCTTGGTTGCTCTTACAGGTTCTCTTAATGATGAAAATGCATGGATCACTCATAGTGGAGCATCAAGGCACATGACTGGAGAAAGTAAAAAACTTCTTACACTATCAAAGGATCCATCTTCTTATGTTGTAGAATTGGGTGACAATAAAATCTATGATGTTAGAGGTCTAGGATAAACATTGTTGAAGCTAGAAAATGGATCGAAGCTGCACCTCAACAACATATTATATGTTCTAAGTTTGAAAAAGAATTTTCTTTCTATTTCTTATTTAGAATATAAATGGGATATAGTTTCTTTTGTTGATGGAAAAGTACTCTTCTTTGGAAAGACTCTAGCATTGATAAATCTAGGGTTATTGGAGTTCAGGAAGGAAGCCTTTATAGAGTTATTACACCTCCTCCTCAATCTTTGGTTCACACAGAGATCAATCCCATTGAGCTATGGCATAGGAAGTATGTTCATCTACATTATAAGGTCATCCCTACTCTTATTAAATTGGTTGATGGAATCACTAATATGAAGTTAGATCATGAAGGTGTGTGCAAGGGATTCCCTTTGGAAAAACATACAAGAAAGCCATTTCCGAATAGTGAATCTAGGTATAAAAAGATATTAGACCTCATTCATTCTGATGTGTGTGGGCCCATGTCTAAAAAATCATTTGGAGGTCATATCTACTATGTAACATTCATTTATGACCATTCTAGAATTACATGGCTTTACCTTCTCAAAAAAAAAAATGAAGTATTTGAAAAGTTCGAGTTTAGATATGAAGTGGAAACATTAACTGAAAGAAAGATAAAAAATCTAAGGGCTAAAAATGGTGGGGAATACACTTCTAAGGAATTGATTGCATATTGTAAGGAAGAAGGGATTAAGAGGGAGCTCATTGTTGCATATTTTCCAAAACAAAATGGAATGGATGAAAGGAAGAAACGGTCAATTGAAGAAGGAATTTGAACAATGCTCCTTGATCAAAACATACCAAAATTATTATGGGGAGAAGAAATGATGACAGTTGTGTACATTCAAAATATAAGTCCTCATAGAAGTCTTAATAATATAATACCCAAAGAAGTATTCACGGGAAAAAATCCAAATATGGATCACCTTTGAATCTTTGGAAGTCCAACATATATCCATGTTCCAAAGGACAACTGAAAGAAGTTGGATTCCAAAAGTATCATGGGAATATTCTATGGATATAGTCTCTCCTCAAAAGCTTATAGAATCTACATTAAGGAAGGAAGACATATCAAAGTAAGCAGGTTTTTCATATTAGATGAAAATCAAAACTACAGGAAATCAAAGGTTATTCCTATTGATTCCAATGATGAAGAAGTTACAATATTTGAAGAAGAAGAAGATCATCATGAAAACCCTACTACAAATCAAGAATAAGAAGAAGGACCAAGTGAGCCTATTCAATATGTGGTTATCCCAACCACAAGGAAATGGTTGAATTGGTTAAAAGATACATTAGACGATGTTGAAGGACATGAAGCTGCGAAAGGAATATTCAATGAAATTAAAGTACCAGATATATATTTGGGTTATGCTGCATATATTGTTGGGTTGTGTTATATTCTTTCCACGACTAGCCCACGTAGTTAACAAGGGGGTTAGAGGGGGGGCGGAGCCCCCCTTCATTGTGCCAATTGTGTAGCGGGGGGGTCACAGGGGGTTTGAGGTGTACCCATAACCCCACTTTATGGGGTCCAGGGTAGTGCCTCGGAAAGTTTTGGTTTTGGACCCTATGTTAGGATGGGCAGACCCACCTATGGTTTTGTGCATGATTTTCGCACAAGTTTTTGGATGCAATGGTTTTCGGCACATGGTGTTGGATGCTTCGGCATGTATAAATATGTATTATAACATTGAAAGGAACATAATAAAAAATCGAGCTGGAAGTCCCAGTTTTGCGATCCAGGGGAAAATCTCTGTGTATATGTGTTTTATGTGTTATGCTCTCGCATTGTTTATTTTTTGTGTTTTAGAATTTGTATGCAGGTAATTTATGTACGGAGTTAAAACCTACATTTGGTATCAAAGCAATTTTGGCTTCACGGGGCTGCCTTTGTTGTTGAAGGGTTTCGCTCGGGCCGTGGTAGACCCTGTTCAGTGGAAGATCTATGAGATCGATTCTGGTGGTGAAAGAAGCTGGCGAGCAATAGAAAGATAGAGATGGAGAAATTTAATGGTCAGAGTTTTGAGTTGTGGAAACTCAAGATGGAGGATCTGTTGGTGGATAAAGATCAGTAGATCACGGCAGATCCAAGTACTAAACCAACAGGAGTGTTTGATGAAGAATGGAAGAAGTTGGACCAGAAGGAAAAGAGCACAATAAGATTGTGTGTTTGAGATTCAGTATTTTTGAATGTATTTGGGGAAGCTATAACGAAGTCTTTGTGGGACAAGTTAGGGACTTCGTACCAATATAAGTCTCTGGTGAATAAACTGTTACTGCGGAAAAAGTTGTATAACCTAAGGATGAAAGATGGAGACTCGATGACAGAGCATCTGAATGCATTTAATACTGTGTTAAGTCAGTTAGCATCTATGGATATTCAAATTTCAGATGAAGATAAGTGCATCAATTTGTTGTGTTCTCTACCAGATCCATAGGATAGTCTGGTTATTGCAATAAACACATATTTCATTCAATTTGGAATTAAATGGTGGATCAAGAATTTCAAACTAACCAAAAAACTAAATTTTAGTCATGTCATTATAATATAATTTTTCCAATTTTAATGAAATATGTGTTAATAGGTAGCAATGCAACTTCCTTGCAGTTTGATGAAATAGTCTCATCCTTGCTGACGGAGTAGATGAGACGAAAAAATATGGAGAGCTAGAATGGTGATGCCTTGTCTGTACGAGGATGGTCCCAGAACATAAAAAAAAATAAGTCATCGAGTGGGAGATCTAAATCTCCAGAAAAACCTATAAAGGTGGTGTGTTGGAAATGTGGAAAGGAAGGGCACTTCAAAAGGGACTGTAAATCTAAAGCTCCTGATAAAGGAAAGGGATCTGATGATGCGCCTTCCACAGAGGAGAAAACCACCTCAGATGAAGGTGGGGATGTCTACTTGGCTTCTTTAAGTACACATGTAGATCATGACGCATGGTTGATTGACTCAGGTGCATCCTTTCACTTTACTCCCCATAGAGAGTGGTTCTGCGAGTATGAGAAATACGATGGTGGTGATGTCTTCTTAAGGGTTGATAGGAAGGCTAGAATCATTGGTCACGGAAAAGTAAAGTTGAAGTTGCAACGTGGAAGGGTTAGAGCACTTCCAGGTGTTCTGCATACTCCTGCATTGGCCATAAATCTGATTTCTGTAAGCAAGCTGGATGATGCAAGTGTAAAAACAATGTTCGAGAACGATACCTACAAAATGGTTCAGGGAGCACTGGTATTAATGCAGGGAGTTAGAATTGGCACTCTGTACAAGGTGCAAGGTAGCACTGTCATTGATGGGTGCAACAGTTCTGTGGTTCCTGAAAGTGGAGCATAAAATCTAGTGGTCTCTGGAGAGAAGACCATGTTGTGGCATCAAAGGCTTGGACATATTGGAGATAAGGGCCTTCGAATACTTCATGGTAAAGGTATGGTAGAAGGTATGAGTAATAGCTCTCTAGATTTTGATTTTTGTAAAAATTATGTATATGGGAAGCAGAATCATGTGAGTTTCCCCTCTAGTAGTAAGAGGGCGAAAAAGATATTAGAACTTGTGCACAGTGATGTGGTGGACCTGTGAAGGTTCCATCACTGGGTAAGTTTGTGTACTATGTATCATTTATAGATGACTTCGCAAGGAATACATGGATATATTTCCTTAAGAATAAATATGAAGCCTTTGACAGGTTTAAAGAATTTAAGGCTCTCGTGGAAAATAAGATAGAGAAGAAGATAAAGGTGCTGAGGACAGATAATGGTGGAGAGTTTTGCAGCAAGTAATTTGAAGAATTTTGTAAGAAGTGTAGTATAGCACGATAGTAGACTACTCCATATACACCTCAGCAAAATGGAGTTTCAGAAAGAATGAACAAGACATTGATGGAAAGGGCAAGAAGCATGCTTAGTGGTGCCAGGTTAGGACAAGAATTCTGGGTAGAGGCAATGGATACTGCATGTTACCTGGTCAACAGGTCACCTTCATCAGCGTTGGAGGATAAGAATCCATAAGATGTATGGACTGGTAAGAAACCCTCTCTTTCACATCTGAGGGTATTTGGATGTGATGCATATGTACATGTTCCAAAGGAGAAATGAACCAAGTTGGATAGTAAATCTTAAAAGTGCATCTTTATTGAGTATAAGGATGGTTTAAAGGGTTATAAGCTTTGGAACCCAGTCACACAGAAGGTTGTGTATAGCCGAGATGTGGTGTTCAGAGAAGTAAATGATGTTATTAAACATGAAGTCCAACCAAAGGAACCTGAGAAGATAGAGTTTGAGCTTAAGGAGAAAGAATCAAACTCTACAACATAGGAGGAATCAGAAGATGAAGAGCCACAGACTTCGAGTGTGAGAAGATTATTTCGAGAAAGAAGGTAGCTAGAAAGCTATAGTCCATCTGCTTTCTGTTCAAATTTTTCTTTATCTATTACTGACGATGATCCCAGAACTGTGAAGGAAGTAGTAGATTCAGAGGATGGAAAACTCTGGAAAGAGGCCATGGTTGATGAAATGGCATCTTTGCACAAAAATGAGCCTTGGGATCTGGTGGAGTTTCCAGCTAGAAGGAAGCCCATTGGTAGCAAATGGGTGTTCAAGAAGAAGACAAATGCAGAAGGAGAGGTGGAGAAATATAAAGCTCGGTTGGTAGCAAAAGGTTAGTCCTAGGTGCCTGGAATTTATTTTGGTGATATTTTTTCTCCTGTTGCCAAGGTAACTTCTATTAGATTACTTTTATCGGTTGTTGTTGCTTTTGATTTTGAGGTAGAATAGATTCATGTGAAGACAACATTTCTTCATAGGGATCTGGAAGAGGAAATATACATGAAGCAACCTAAAGGCTTTGCGGTGAAGGGTAAGAAAGAATTGGTATGCAAGTTAAAGAAGTCTCTGTATGGGTTAAAATAGTCACCAAGTATGTGGTATCAGAAATTTGATACATTTATACAGGGACTTGGCTTCACCAGGAGCAAAGCAAATCACTGTGTATTTTAAATTAATATGTGACCATGTTATTTATCTAGTCTTGTATGTGGATGATATGTTGCTGGTTGGAAATGATAAAGAAATTATCCAGGATTTGAAGACCCAATTGTCCTCCAAATTTGACATGAAAGATCTTGGTGCTGCATACTATATTTTTGGACATGCAAATTAAAAAAGATCGGGAAAAGAGGAAGCTCTGGTTAAACTAGAGGAAGTATGTCGAGACAATACTATAGAGGTTTAATATGCAGGATAGTAAACCGATGAAGCTTCCTATTCCTGTAGTTGTGAGGTTATCTGCTAAAGAGTGTCCCAAGACACAAGAAGAGGAAGAGGACATGTCCCGTGTTCCATATGCAAGTGCAGTCGGTAGCCTAATGTATGCAATGGTTTGTACTAGACCAGACTCAATGGGAGTATTGAGCAGGTTTATGTCAAAACCAGGGAAGGCGCACTAGATAGCAGTGAAGCAGATTTTTAGGTATTTGCGTGGAATTAGTGATTATGGTTTATGCTACCAAGGAAGATCAGGATTGGACAAAATGTTGGATATTCATGGCTTTGTTGATGCAGACTGGGCTGGAGGTCTGGATCGGAGAAGATCTACAAGTGGGTTTGTGTTTAACCTATTTGGAGGTGCAGTCAGTTGGATGAGTAAGAAATAATATGTAGTGGCACTATCAACTACAGAGGTAGAATACATGGCAGCCGCTCATGCAAGCAAGGAAGCAGTTTGGTTGCAGATATTGTGTTCAAGTATGGGGTTAGTACAGGGAGCTATAACGATAGACTATGACAGCCAAAGTGCAATTTTCTTGGCAAAGAACCCCGCATATCATTCAAAGACAAAGCACATTGATGTTCAGTATCACTTTGTGAGGGATATGATAGAAGACAAAAAGATGTTGCTAGTAAAGGTGGACACTTTGAAGAATATTGTAGATGCATTAATAGAATCTGTGAGCTCTGAGAAGTTCTCTTGGTGTAGAGAGACAATGGGCATTTCAGGGCTGGAAAAATGACTAATCTCTCTTATAGCCCCCTGTGGAAAGAAAAAAACAAGTGGGAGAATGTTGTGTTGTGTTATATTCTTTCCACGACTAGCCCACATAGTTAACTGGGGGGTTAAAGGGGCGGTGAAGCCCCCTTCGTTGCACTGATTATGTAGTGTGGGGGGGTCAGAGGGGGTTTGAGGCATACCCGTAACCCCACCTTATGGGGTCCAGGGCAGCGCCTAGAAAATTTTGGTTTTGGACCCTATGTTAGGATGGGCAGACCCACCTATGGTTTTGTGCATGATTTTCACACATGTTTTTGGATGTGATGGTTTTCGGTCCATGGTATTGGATTCTCCGGCATGTATAAATATGTATTATAAAATTGAAACGAACATAATAAAAAATGAATATGGTAGTCCTGGTTTTGGGATCGAGGGAAATCTTTGTGTACATGTGTTTTATGGGTTATGCTCTCGCATTGTTTATTTTCTGTGTTTTGGAATTCGTATGTAGGTAATTTCTGTACGCAGCTAAAACGTACATATATGATGAAGTTAATTGAAGCCGAGCCATCTAAATTCAAGGAATTTTCTCATCAAGAGGTTTGGAAGAATGCGATGCAGGAAGAATACCAATCCATTATGAAGAATGGGGTTTGGGAAATCATTCCTAGACCTACTGACAAATTAGTTTTCACTTGCAAATGGATCTATGAGATCAAAAATGATATTGATGGAAGTATAGACAAGTAAAAGTCTAGATTTGTTGCAAGGGGTTTCTCTCAAGAGGAAGGCATTAATTATGAAGAAACCTTTACAAACACAACAAGGTACACTACCATTAAATCTCTCGTTTCATTGGCTGCTACAATGGGTCGCTATATCCATAAAATCGATGTCGAGATATCATCTCTAAATGGGACCATTGATGTGGAAGTGTATATCAAACAACTCAAAGGCTTTGAAGTTAACACCAGGGACTCTCATGTTTGTAGACTCAAGAAGGCCCTTTATGGTTTGCAGAAAGCACCTAGGGAATGGTATGTAAATCTCCTTAGAATTTTGTTGTAAAGAGTTCTGTTAATCCAAATCTCTACATCAAGGTCATGAATAATGAGCCCGTCATTATTCTACTATATGTGGATGATCTATTAATCATAGGTGTGGAGCGTAGAATTCAAGAATGAAAGAAGATGCTAGCAACTGAATTTGAGATGAAGGATCTAGGACTGATTCACTACTACCTGGGTCTAGAAGTATGGCAAAAACCTGGGGAGATATATTTGGTGAAAGGAAAGTACATCATCAAGTTGTTCCAGAGATTTAGGATGATGGATTCCAAGCCTATGAATACTTGTATGATCACCAACCTCAATAAATTATGGGGCTCTGACTCAAGTTGTTGAAAATAGCAACAATAAATGTTAAAAACAGTATCCAAAAATTCCGATTTAATTTTTCCTTGAATTAAATTGAGAATCAAATTATAATTCTTTTCTCATAGCAACTTGTAATAGTTAACTAAGTTAAGATGACTTAGTTAACTTAGAAATTTCGAGTTGCAAGTCTTTCTGAAGTCATGTATATGTTCTCCATAAGTTTTAGGGGTCCAAGATGAGTTTAAATTTGAGTTCTAATTAGGTAACTCAGTTTACTGAGTTATTGTCAACTAAATTAGTTCCAAATTGTTTGAGGAAGTAATAGAGAGTTAACAGTCAGTTGGTGCACTAGTGCATCCACAAGTGTCACTCTAGTTAACTAAAGATTCCCTCATTAGAAACTCATGTATGTTGATTCTGAGAAAGACCTAGTTGAGACTAGAATGCAGTGATAGTGTACTATCAGTTGTATGATTTACTGAGTTGTAAATATCATGAATGCACTCAGAGAAGGACCTAATTTTGGATTTCGAATTTATGGATGAGGAATTTCCTTTAAATACGGGTTAATTCTCTCAAGAATTATGAAAAGGAATCATAAGCTTGAAGGCTTGGATATTTGGCTAAGTATTGGCCAAAGAAAGTAATTCAGGTAGAGGATAGAAAATACTTGTGCGGATTCAGCTCAAGGTTGAGCAAAGAATATTGTATTTATCTAGATGCTTTGACCAAGTGCACAAGGAAATAGGGGCTTAGAGAGTTGCAAAATTGGCTAAGTGTTGGCCAAGAGCTAGCTTGTGAGCTAAGAGAGTTGAGCATACCTGTGCGGAATTGTTCTAGTGAGAACAAGCTTTGTATCTTCACTCATATTTCTTATATATGCAATACATATAGCAGGGTTTTGAGTAGTGTCTTTCCCCAGATACATCTTGTGTTATGTGACATTGATTTATCTTGTTCTTGTTCTTATTATTTTCATCAATCTATTGTCTTCCATTGGTTGAAAGAAAAAATATATTCTTGTCCTATGCTTTAGTAAATTGCATGAAATTATGAATCTACAAGATTTTCTATATGGTATAGGAGCTAGATTTGTAGAAAAATCTACATGGTATGAGAACTAGATTTATAGAAATCTTCTACATGGTATCAGAGCTGGATTTTTTTGGGCCGCGTGTTTGCAAAGAAGAAATGAAATTTTTTGTTGAAAATTTTCAAAACCAAATAGAATATCTGTATTCTTTGTGAAAAAATACTCAAATTAAAAAAAAAAAAATCGGCCAAATTGAAATTCTGAAGAGGGAGATATTGTTGATTTAAAATCTGCTCTTTTTCCAGAAAATTTCATGACAGTGGGATAGATGAAACAGATTGGTGTGCTGGCCAAGAAACTTTATGCTCTTGAGGTAAAATATGCATGGAAAGCCTTGAGGAGTAAGGAAAACACTATACAATTGGTGGTTGAGAGGGAGAGTAAATTACCTCTCAACATGCAGCCTGAGAAGAACCCTCAAAAGTAGCTTCAAGAAGTTGTAGAGCGACCACAACTAGAGAAGCTATGAGGATACCAGGTGGAGGCATCCACTGATGCAAAGACCTCAAGTAGGGGAAAATTTCGATCCAGGTGGGTAGAGGGATCACGTGCATCCATAATTCCAAGTGTGAGGTGGGGCGATGTGAAGCGATAGTCCCAAGAGGGCTGAAATTAGGTAGGGTCCATTGAGAGGTTTTATCGCATGGATCGTACCTTTCTACGGGAGCCCAAAGTACATAGTAGTGGGAGAAATCAATGGTGATTGATGCAGTGAAAGATCAGAGTGATAGAGGCTAGATCAGTCAGATACTAAAGAGCACAGATAAGATTTCACAACAGTGTAGAAAGGCAGAGTCAGTAGAAGCACAGAGTTTTTAGTCGACAGAGGCGGTAGCAATTAGAAACTTTGGTGAAAGATGCATCATACTGATTCAGGTTGGATGTTCTTTTTGTTTCTGGAGTTGTTGTAGAAAGAACACCAGAGAGAAGTGTTGCATGCAAAACATTCCAAAGGTTCAAGATCGGGATTGAGTTGAATTCCTTTCTTGTTGAGAGGGAGTGTTGAAAATGACAACAACAAATGTTAAAAATAGAATCAAGAAATTCCAATTTAATTTTTCCTTTGAATTAAATTGAGAATTAAATTGTAATTCTTTTCTCATAGCAACTTGTAATAGTTAACTAAGTTAAGTTGACATTGTTAATTTAGGAATTTCGAGTTGGAAGTCTTTCTGAAGTCATCTATATGTCCTCCCTAAGTTCTAAGCGTCTAGGATGAGTTTAATTGCGAGTTGTAATTAGATAACTCAGTTTACTGAGTTATGGTAAGTGAAATTAGTTCCAAACTGTTTGAAGAACTAATAGAGAGTTAACAATAAGTTGTTGCACTAGTGCATCCACAAGTGTTACTCTAGTTAAATTAAGATTCCCTCATCAGAAACTCATGCATGTCAATTCTGAGAAAGACCCAGTTGAGACTAGAGTGCAGGGATAGTGTACTATCAGTTGTATGATTTACTGAGTTGTAAATATCATGCATGCAATCAGAGAAGGACCTAATTTTGGATTGCACATTTATGGATTAGGAATTTTCCTTTAAATACGGGCTAATTCTCTCAGGAATTGTGAAAAGGAATCAGAAGCTTGAAGGCTTAGACATTTGGCTAAGTATTGGCCAAAGGAAGTCAGTCAAGTAGAGGATAGAAAATACTTGTGTGGGTTGAGCTCAAGGTTGAGAAGAGAATATCGTATTTATCCAGATTCTTTGACCAAGGGCGTAAGGAAATAAGGGCTTGGAGAGCTGCAAAATTGGCAAAGTGTTGGCCAAGAGATAGCTTGTGAGCTAAGAGAGTTGAGCATACTTGTGCGGAATTGTTCTAGTGAGAACAAGCTTTGTATCTTCACTAATATTTATGATATATGCAATACAGATAGTGGGGTTTTGAGCAGTGGCTTTCCCCAGATACATCTTATGTTATGTGCCATTGATTTATATTCTTCTTGTTCTTATCTTTTTCATTGATCTATTGGCTTCCGCTGGTTGATAGTAGAAGCAGATTCTTATCCTGTGCTTTAGTATATTGCATTAGATTGTGAATATATAGTATTTTCTACACAAGTCTCATGGATCCTACCTTATATCATTAGTTGGTAGGCTCCCTAATGTATCTGGTAAATACTAGGCTAGATATATGTTTTTTAGTAAACATCCTTAGTTAGTTTCAGTTGGAGCCTCGTCATGATCATTGAATAGTGTCCAAATACATATTAAGGTACCTTTGTGGCACTTTACATCACTAGATAAAGTATGATAGTAAGGAAGACAAGCTAATTATCTATACATATTCTAATTGGGGTGGTAGTGGGATCGATGGAAGGAGCACTACCGGAGGATGTTTTAGTCTAGGAGTTCCTAAGATCTCATGGACAAGTAGGAAGAAATATCTTGTTTCTTTAAGTAGTACTGAGGCAAAATATGTGGCGACATGTGAAGTAGGAAAGGAGGTTGTTTGGTTAAGGAAACTTCTGACAGTTTGGTTTGATACGTTTTTGGGTCCTACTGTGATTAATTGTCACAATTAAAGTTGTATCAATATGTCTGGAGATCCCATTTTTCATGCTAGAATGAATCATATCAACAATAAGTTCCACTTTATTAGGAACTTGGTGGAGGATGGGATCGCGAAGTTGGAGTATATCTCGATAGATGAACAGGTAGCAGGCATACTGTTTGGTGAATTTGGTGTCCTAAATTGCTCTACATAAATTATCAATCTAGGTATCGTAAATTGATGAAGTGTAGTGCACTGTTTGTGCTAGATAACCCTTCTTACTTCGTTGCTTTTGTGTTTTATGTTGTTTTGGGGAGGGTTTTTTCTTTCTAATACCTAATGATTTACAATGTAATTATCAAAAACTTAAATCTAACTCTTGTAAGGACCACTCAAAATCTAAAAATTGAAAACAGAGTTTTTAAGAAAGAAATGAAAACAGAGCTGAGAAAAACTTGGAAACAAAGCTTAAGCAAGAAATGAAAACAAAGTTTCTATTCTTGTTTTACCATTATTTCCAAATCATGAATTAAGAACTGAAAGTGAAATTTGCAACTGATGCCTAACTAATTACAGAAATAAAACTAAATGAAATACTTAGTTACTCTGCCTCTCAATTTTGGGAGAAGGTCTCCTTGGGATGACAATTGAGGAATTATGTACTTCATTAATCTAAAAGAAAGCAAATACAGAGATGCAGCAAAAACTCATTGCGGAAATGAAATTCTCAACCACTTAGTTTAGGATGAATTATCAACTTGAAGGGTTCTTCAGAACATTCATTAACACCATGAGTTAGTAAACTTAAAAATAAAATGGCAGAGACAGTAAATGGCATTGATCAGTCTAATTGAGAATTTAAACTAGCAAAATAGTGAATGAAGTAAACTAAATTACATTACTGAATTTCATCTTCTAACTACTAATAAAAATTAGAAAGAGATCAAGAAAATGCTCTAAATTATGAACACTGTTAATAAAAAAATGATGGAAATTGCATTATACACATTGTCAGTAAGAAAATGACTATAAACACTGTGAAAGAAAATGATGAATTTACAGTTAACAAGAAAAAGAAAAATAAAATGAAATGAAACCTTTTTTAGTGCAGGGGCCCTCTGCAACTGATTAGGCTACACTTGCTCAATCAACTCCAAGAAAACACCTTGAGATTTCCGTAAAACATGCGGTCTTCATATTAAAAACAGGGACACAAAATGCCCAAAAATTATAGAGTTCAAAACTTGATTTCACAATAAAACTATCACTATCACTACTAACTTCTACGGTCCTTTACACAGGTATTTATAAGAAAAACCATGTAACTGTTTGTGGAGAAAAACATGCTACAGTCAAACACGTAGGAGACAGGTATGCGGAATTTCTTCCTCGATTGCTGGCGACATAAATCCAAGACATGGTGGCTGTTGGATTCGGTTGTACAGGTGGCTGCTGGAGTCCGTAGGTACAGGTAGTGGTTTTGGATAATGCTTCCCATCACTGTGAAACATGTTAATTACCATGAAATAGAGTCCTATTACCTTCAGTCTTTGCGTTTGACTTATCCATTGACCATAGTCTTATGTTATCTCCTTTGTCGACCTGGGCTAAGTGAATAGGACAGGGTCCATGTCACGATGATTTCCAAGCTGCCCATGTAGCTAGTTTCTCCTTCTAACACCTGGAACCTGTTAAAGCATGAAGGTAGCTGCAGAACAGACGATTAGGTGTAGAATAGGCTGCGTTCTGTAGCTAATATACAAAAATTTATTCAAACAGAAAAACATAAAAGAATAACATGTAAATCACTAAATGTCCTCCTCAAGACAGTATATACTGGTCATTGATGGTGAGAATGCATCTTTTTCATGGAAAAACAAAGAAAAGGAATGAGAAGAGTTGCTAGGGAAAGAGTAATTTTGAGGCTCAACATACCCCCACTGCAAAATTATTGCATGTCCTCATGCAATTTTCAAAAGTGTGAACTTATCTCTCCTGTTGCATCTGTTTTGACACTTCTACCAGCACATCCAACTTCCTTTTCTTACTTCTCTTTGCACTGACTGCCATTCTGGGCTTCTTCATAAGAAGTCTATATTTGAGGTTGTGTTGTAGCCAGCAACACCCCCCCTTATTCAATTAAGTATCAACCATGATACTGAATGAATGGGGACCCTTAGTTAATTTTTAGGAAAAGCAAGAGTTTCCTTTGAAGTCACAATCATACGCTTAGAAAAAGCCTCTTGGATATTTTAAAGCCTAAGTCTATGATAAAAGAGAAAAACTTTAAGGTCGCGTTGCAAAAGGATAGGAAACACCTTCATTTCCCTTTCTATGCACAGCATCCTCGTGTTAATAATGACATCGCATCGCAAATTAGTAACGCTCATAAAGAAAAACTTAAAAATTCGCCGATCTGCGATAACGCCGATTGCTAGATCGCATATCGCAGAAATGAGCCAGGCAAGATTTGGTGAACATCAAATTCCTGTGATCTGCGATATTGCGATCGCTGCGATACCACATCCATGCGATTTTCGATCATGCAATTTGCGACGGTGCGATTTGCGATTGCACGACATGCGAGGGTACGTCAGCAAATCATAAATCACCTTGGTACGAATCCTTCGAGCGTGCCATTCAAAGAAAAGCTACTTATTATAATCTGACCCGAAATCATGCGCTTTTAATGATAATAAATGAATTAGTTGTCAGTTATTAAATGGATTAAAGACGCATGACTTGGTAGAGATTTACTTCACGAAAGGTGGCATATTTGTTTTATCTCTTGCATTTAAAACTCTCCCATCACCTTTCTGGATCAGTCATTTCCATTTCACTTGTAATCTGCAGGAACAAAACGCTAAGACGTCTCAGACAGAAACGCAAAGAGAAATGGGAAAGAAAAATAGAGCTCAAAGCTCCGAAGTGAGGGAGAAGACCAAGGAGATGGCGCCCCTGTACACAAACACATCCTGCAACAAAGACGCAGGGATATCAACATGGGAAGGCATGTACAGGATGCTAGAGGAAGAAAAGCCTAGAATAATGAAGGTGACTGCTGTCGCGGGCGCACCACGCTCTTCTGAGGCATCCTTGGAGGACCTAGCATGTTCATTCCTTCACAGAATAGCGGCAAGACCCAAAATTCTACCATACACAGATATGATCAAGTGGATATTGGATGATGCAGAATTGAAGGGCAGACAATTCAAAGTTCATGGACATGGGCTCGTGGGATCGTTTGCTGCCCAAGATCTGAAGCTTATGTATCATCTTCCTGAACCGCAAGCGGCCTATAATGCACAATTTTTTAAGAAGTTCGTGGTAGAGAATCCAGATCTATCAGACACCACTAAATAATGGTCTAGAAGAGACGAGCCGTTAAAAAAGGATAAAAACGGTATGTACAGCACTGGTTCCCTTACCTATCCATATTGTTTTGCTGTAGCCATGCTCTGTAGGTTATTTGGTATGCCTGATATCAACAAGTTTTCATCTGAATGGCTGCCATTGATTGATGCTGCCACTAACGCCGACATCCTAGATTGGGCCAAAATCCTTTCAAATACTCTATACACGGCTGTTCTCAATTACCGGTCTAAGAGATCCTTCTCTCAAAGGGTCTATCCTCCTTTTTATCTGTCTGCCTATATTATGGATTCTGTTTGTCTTGTATCTAGTTTTCCTGCTATGGGTTGGAAATGGAATACCCAAGACCCATTGCCCATCCATGTTTATCATAAGATCTTATGGGATTCCTAGTTTGCCCCTCATTTTTACCAGATTTGCCATGGGGTTATTTTGCCCCTATATAGAATGATATACGATAAGGACCCTCCAAGGTGCTCCCCCGAGACCACCCCGGGGTACCTACCAAACAAGTTGCAATTGGAGACAGAATGGAGGCAGAAAGCACAGGCAAAAGGGAAAGCAATCCAAGCATTGGCTAGGCCGAATTGGGAAGGTTACTGGACGTACTTGGTTAAACCGCACAACCAATGGATGATGGTGAAGTGCATTACGAACGCAGCCGAGAAGGTAGCGCCAGCTCTCATAGATGCCGTTTTCGCAGCCCAGCTCAGCGCAGAAATCAGCTAGCCGACTCTTCTCAAGCCTATGCTGGACACTTGCAACTTCAAAGACCAAGTTCACAAGTGATTTCATTTAGAATGCTGTTTTTTCCTTTTTAACTAAATTAGAAAAAGGACGGTCATTTGAAAACCGTATCCTAAAATTTTGTAATGATACTATTATTAGAATTAGGAAATAGTATTTTAACCCTTCTCATTGCATTGGAGAAGGGTCCAGAAATTTGTCAAAAACTTGTCCTCGGAACATGCACTTCTGCACCCTCAGAGGAGGTTTTGATGAATGGAAGGATCGAGATTTATTTATGTTTGCATTTTAATGTCTGCTACTGATGTTGCACTTCTGTACTCTTGGTATATGTTAGAAGTAAGTAGAGATGAATCGTTATTGCTTGAAGTTTGTGAGTGGAAATCAGTCATAAATGGTACTTTTATCTCTTGACGAATTTCTACTTATATTCTTAAAGTGATATGCAGTTTTAGTTGTTTATATGTTAATGTATGGATGTTTGGGTTACCATTTGGCACTTCTGTACGGTGGAATCATTTGTTTGTGCTTAACATATGAATGACTTATTATGCGATATGTTGTTCACAATTGTTTTGCCTAACTTTTTATGCAGAATGGTTCATCTTAATTGATTTATATTCTTATAATAGCTGAATGATCTTTATTACCAGTTATTGTTCGAAATCTTTTTAGATCGCATGATAGAAGAGTTATATCCTGGGGTAGCGTAGATTAGATGTGTTGTTTTCATTAGATTATAATAACATAGATTTAGTTTATAAGTTAGATTTGAGTTAGCTCTAAAGTACTTCCAGAATCAACATAATCAAACTCTACACACACACACCCTTTAGATTGGGAAGCTGGTCCCAGTATCCCCAGTCGGACCCGCTACACCAAACGGGCAAGGAGCCGCCAACCAGGTTCCAGACCGGGTCGGTATCCCCCTTGTTGTTGACCCGATTTCGGGGCCCTCAACATATTTGGCACTAGAAGGAGGGCCTGAGCATAGTGTCTGTTCGAATGTTTTCCAAATTATAAATCTTGAAACAGGATGGCTACTCATAGAACTCCTATTTGGAGTTGCATCCATGTTCCTACATCTTCCAACACTCCACCAGATGTGGTAAGGCTCTTGTCTCAGGTAAAATTCAACGGTAAGAATAATTCTTCTGCATTTAATCATGCCCTTCAGTTCATTCAAAAAGTTTCGAGCTCTGATATTCAGAGAATTGATGAAGGCGTTTTGTGCAGGATATTTACTCTTACATTTACAGCGGAAGCTAGAAAATGGTGCAGAACCCTCCCAGTTGCATCAATCCATAGCTGGGACCAATTCGTTAGGACTTTCATCTTGGAATTTGATTGTTATGACTACGACCAGGTATATGATGAAATTGATTATCTAAGGAAACAAGATGAACCCGTAAGGGATTTCAATATGCGATTTCATCTTAAATGTCTACAGTGTGATCTCAAGGATGAGCTCACAGATGAAGAATCTTCAGATTATGATGAGTATTTCCTACCTTCTATATCTAACCAAGCATAAGTTAGCTCGACCTTTGTTTCATTTTCTTCTAATATGGATGAGCATTTCAAGTCAAATACACAAATCATCCATAATGAAGAAAATCTGCAAAGCCTAGGAGTCATGCATGCTCTAATACCAGAAAATAAAGACGAAAATGCTGAAAGGGAAACTACCTTGGAACCAGAAGATGACTCTGACATAAATTCAGACAATATCATTTCAAATCAACGAATGATGATGCCAAGGTTAGATCAACCAACTGTTTCTCTTTCAAAAAGTATCAACGCACAAAGGTATGATCTAAAGCCCGATGTTTATGATGAATCTGATGAACAAATTTTTTTTCATGATGTTTTTAAATGCATTATTCCAGATTCACATTTTTCTCTTTATCCCGATGTTTTTAGTGATGACAATTTTTCCCCTCTCAATATCAAGCATATATCAAAAAACACAGAGGGTTATTCAAACGACTCATCATTAGTTTTTCAAGATAAAGAGACCGCTTTAGCACAGCCTTTGATCAATGTCAAACAAGAGCTTCCTGACCTCCCTTGTCTGAAAATATATAATGAAAAAAAGGAACCTAGGAAAATCTATAGAGTCTTTTGCGATAGTTACTTTGAAAATGATGATGTTGTTGAGTTATCTCAAGTAACTCAACTAGGGTCAGATGATAAGGAACATCTTAAATCAGAAATCATATCAGCCGACCCTCATCTCAAAGTAAAAGCTCATTTGAATAATTTTACTATCCAAGACAATACCTCGATCTATGATTCATATCATGAGGAAAGCTCCATCCCTGTTCGCAATCATAACTTAGTTCCTGATTCACATAACTTGTCCAGTTCTTGTGAGGAGCAAGATGTTACAAGTAAATCCCAGTTGTGCTGTAACACTATTTGTATAAATACCCAATCATTTCTTTCTCACTTGCACTCATTTTGTACAAAATCGGATTTCTTTTTAAATTTTCAAACTTTTGATAGATTATGTTTTAGCGATTTATATATGAGAACTTTCATTCCAAACGAAATCGCTAAAAACTCAGCATTAACAAACAACAGGTTACAAGCCATTGAAACTAAAAAACCATTTTCACAATTTGACTTGTTATCCTTCCTATTGAGAGATCATCAATTCATAACAGAAATTCATCCTAATTTTTATGATCCAATAGGTATCCAGTTGGAAAAAAGCTCTCATAAGAAAGGAAAATCAGACAGAATTCCAATTGAGGTTATATGTTCTTATTCCACAGCCAATATTTATGATCCAAGGAAAGTTTGGTTCTTTTTATTCATGCTTGGAAGATTCATACAGCTAGGAATAATAATGAATAGATGGTTCCATTGGAAATATCATTTCACATACTTATTTCCTGTATATAGTTAGAATAGGAGTAGGAGTAATCTAGCTAGGTTATTAGGTTTGCTTTTAATAAATCGATAGGCAAAGTTATTCATATTCTCTACATAACCCTAGGGAATGTTTGCCTCTCATAATAATGTTTGTTTTGGTTAAACGACATTTGACATTTACTAAAGACACCTTGTCTCTGTTAAAGATTTTGAACTTCTGCTTCTATAAACAGCAAATCTTTTGGGAATTTGATCTTTATTATCAATAGAACTTTAACCCAGATATGATGATAGTTTCAACTGCCGAAAAATTTAAAGAAAGTTATCTCAGTGAAGGATTTGTTTTAGGTCAGCACAATGAAAGGTATCAATATTAAAATAAAAATTCTCTGTGAAAGCAGCCATTACCAAAAACAGCCCTATCATTGTTGTCCAGAACTTTCTTAAGGAAAGAAAATTTGACTTCCTCCCTGCTAAAGGAAAACGCAGCATTCAGAGGAATAATCTAAAAAGACACTATATCTCAAAGAATGAGAGGTCTCATGACGAGCCGGCTTATCATGATCACAGATATTATAACTTGCTGATTTTGCCAAAACTGTCTATCAAAACAGGGCAATGACTCAAGATTGTTGCAATCAAAAGACAAGAGGTCTCATCATGAGCCAGCTTGTTCAGCAAAAGTGTAAATCAAGTGAATGACTGTGTCGTAATTTGGCCACCAAACCAAGACATTGTTCTTTAGAGAATAAAAAGGAAAAAGTGTCAAAAAAGGATTTTTCTATGAAAAAGTTGTAAATAACCTTAAGCAGGATAAAGGATCATTGCTGGGTAATAGGTAACCCTGTCGAGGCCATGGACGCCTGCTGGCAGCAGAGGCTCTACCTGCGACAAAGGAGCATATTTAAAAAGAGCTGATACATATAGAAGACTTTATTTTATGTTTTACAAGACCAAGTAATGACTGATTTAAATGCAAAGCACAAGCTGAAGATGCAAGTAATTGAAATTGAAAGAGGTTGAAACGAAACATCATTGACAGTTTGAAGTATCATTTTCTTTATCTTTTTATAATAAAGTTCAAGTTTTTCTTTAAGAAATTTTTTTCAGGAGTTTCAAAGCGTCAATATAAAAGTAGAGATAACTGGTTCTCCCAAGTGAATCGCCAATTGTTGTAGCTAGCAACACCCCCCCTTATTCAATTAAGTATCAACCATGATACTGAATGAATGGGGACCCTTAGTTAATTTTTAGGAAAAGCAAGAGTTTCTTTTTGAAGTCACAATCATACGCTTAGAAAAAGCCTCTTGGATATTTTAAAGCCTAAGTCTATGATAAAAGAGAAAACCTTTAAGGTCGCGTTGCAAAAGGATAGGAAACACCTTCATTTCCCTTTTTATGCGCAACATCCTCGTGTTAATAATGACATCGCATCGCAAATTAGTAACGCTCATAAAGAAAAACTTAAAGATTCGTCGATCTGCGATAACGCCGATCGCTAGATCGTATATCGCAGAAATGAGCCAGGCAAGATTTGGTGAACATCAAATTCTTGTGATCTGCGATATTGCGATCGCTGCGATACCACATCCATGCGATTTGCGATCATGCAATTTGTGACGGTGCGATTTGTGATTACACGACATGCGAGGGTACGTTAGCAAATCATAAATCACCTTGGTACGAATCCTTCGGGCGCGCCATTCAAAGAAAAGCTACGTACTATAATCTGACCCGAAATCATGTGCTTTTAATGATAATAAATGAATTAGTTGTCAGTTATTAAATGGATTAAAGACGCGTGCCTTGGTAGAGATTTACTTCACGAAAGGTGGCATATTTGTTTTATCTCTTGCATTTAAAACTCTCCCATCACCTTTCTGGATCAGTCATTTCCATTTCACTCATAATCTGCAGGAACAAAACGCTAAGACGTCTCAGACAGAAACGCAAAGAGAAATGGGAAAGAAAAATAGAGCTCAAAGCTCCGAAGTGAGGGAGAAGACCAAGGAGATGGCGCCCCTATACACAGACACAACCTGCAACAAAGACGCGGGGATATCAACATGGGAAGGCATGTACAGGCTGCTAGAGGAAGAAAAGCCTAGAATAATGAAGGTGACTGCTGTCGCGGGCGCACCACGCTCTTCTGAGGCGTCCTTGGAGGACCGAGCATGTTCATTCCTTCACAGAATAGCGGCAAGACCCAAAATTCTACCATACACAGATATGATCAAGTGGATATTGGATGATGGAGAATTGAAGGGCAGACAATTCAAAGTTCATGGACATGGGCTCGTGGGATCGTTTGCTGCCCAAGATCTGAAGCTTATGTATCATCTTCCTGAACTGCAAGCGACCTCTAATGCACAATTTGTTAAGAAGTTCGCGGTAGAGAATCCAGATCTATCAGACACCACTAAAGAATGGTCTAGAAGAGACGAGCCGTTAAAAAAGGATAAAAACGGTATGTACAGCACTGGTTCCCTTACCTCTCCATATTGTTTTGCTGCAGCCATGCTCTGTAGGTTATTTGGTATGCCCGATATCAACAAGTTTTCATCTGAATGGCTGCCATTAATTGATGCTGCCACTAACGCCGACATCCTAGATTGGGCCAAAATCCTTTCAGATACTCTATACACGGCTGTTCTCAATTACCGGTCTAAGAGATCCTTCTCTCAAAGGGTCTATCCTCCTTTTTATCTGTCTGCCTATATTATGGATTATGTTTGTCTTGTATCTAATTTTCCTGCTATGGGTTGGAAATGGACTACCCAAGACCCATTGCCCATCCATGTTTATCATAAGATCTTATGGGATTCCCAGTTTGCCCCTCATTTTTACCAGATTTTCCATGGGGTTATTTTACCCATATATAGAATGATATACGATAAGGACCCCCCAAGGTGCTCCCCCGAGACCACCCCAGGGTACCTACCAAACAAGTTGCAACTAGAGACAGAATGGAGGCAGAAAGCGCAGGCAAAAGGGAAAGCAATCCAAGCATTGGCTAGGCTGATTTGGGAAGGTTACTGGACGTACTTGGTTAAACCACACAGCCAATGGATGACGGTGAAGTGCATTATGAACGCAGCCAAGAAGGTAGCGCCAGCTCTCATAGATGCCGTTTTCGCAGCCCAGCTCAGCGCAGAAATCAGCCAGCCGACTCTTCTCAAGCCTATGCTGGACACTTGCAACTTCAAAGACCAAGTTCACAAGTGATTTCATTTAGAATGTTGTTTTTTCCTTTTTAACTAAATTAGAAAAAGGACGGTCATTTGAAAACTGTATCCTAAAATTTTGTAATGATACTATTATTAGAATTAGGAAGTAGTATTTTAACCCTTCTCATTGCATTGGAGAAGGGTCCAAAAATTTGTCAAAAACTTGTCCTCGGAACATGCACTTCTGCACCCTCAGAGGAGGTTTTGATGAATGGAAGGATCGAGATTTATTTATGTTTTTAATGTCTGCTACCAATGTTGCACTTTTGTACTCTTGGTAGATGTTAGAAGTAAGTAGAGATGAATCGTTATTGCTTGAAGTTTGTGAGTGGAAATCAGTCATAAATGGTACTATTATCTCTTGACGAATTTCTGCTTATATTCTTAAAGTGATATGCAGTTTTAGTTGTTTATATGTTAATGTATGGATGTTTGGGTTACCATTTGGCACTTCTGTACAGTGGAATCATTTGTTTGTGCTTGACATATGAATGACTTATTATGCGATATGCTGTTCACAACTATTTTGCCTAACTTTTTATGCAGAATGGTTCATCTTAATTGATTTATATTCTTATAATAGTTGAATGATCTTTATTACCAATTATTGTTCGAAATCTTTTTAGATCGCATGATAGAAGAGTTATATCCCGGGTTAGCGTAGATTAGATGTGTTGTTTTCATTAGATTATAATAACATAGATTTAGTTTATAAGTTAGATTTGAGTTAGCTCTAAAGTACTTCCAGAATCAACATAATCAAACTCTACACACACACACCCTTTAGATTGGGAAGCTGGTCCCATTATCCCCAGTTGGACCCGCTACACCAAATGGGCAAGGAGCCGCCAACCAGGTTCCGGACCGGGTGGGTATCCCCCTTGTTGTTGACCCGATTTTGGGGCCCTCAACAGGTTGTTAAGTGTTCTTCTCAGCTTCCTATTTTTCCTCTTCAGCTTCCTATTTTTCTTATACCATAATCCTAGGTGTAGCATTTTGTTGTCATGAATGGCTCTATCCAGCTTATTCTATTCGCTCAAGGTTTCATTTTCTTTTTGAATGTTCCTGTTCAAAATATCCAACTCATAGATTTCTTCTTTGAGTGAGTCAGTCAAAGGTTCTTGTGGATTGATGGGTTGTTTTGGATTGACTGAGGAACTTGGATCCATTGAAGTATTCCTTTTATCTAATGACCCTGTGTAGTCATAGATTTGCTACTGTACTGGATCTATTCTAGGAGAAGCTCTGCTTATACTGCCTTCAAAATTCTATGGAGGGAAGTCTTATGAACTATGTTCAGATGGAATACTGCCAGGAGACTGAACTGGGGTTTCTTCTTCTAAGTTTATAAACTGGGCTTCTTTTGATGTTACCTTCCTAACTTTACCTCAGAGTCTAGAGATCCTTCTCATGTTTTGGAAGCTTATGGTTTCTTCCCTTGTGTCCTTCTTCCTCTTTCCTATCTCATTATTTTTCTTGATTTTCTCCTTAATCATGGTCAGTATTTTGGAGAATAACTGTTCATCTTCTTATGGTGATGAATTTTCAGGAATGTCTTCATTGATCTATTCAACTCTCTCTTTCATTTTTCCTTTCTCCTTCCTATCCTCTGGTTTAGAAGTTGTCTCTGCATCATTATTTTGTGAGGAGGTTTGAATATTAACGCTGATCTTTCTCCTCCTACTTTTCTTACCATGACTCTCCTCAGGTGACTATGGAAAATCCTGGAAAAAATTTCTTACCAAGAAATCTTCCCATGTATCCCCTATACTTCTCAGATGAAATTCAACTAGTATTTTCACTAATCCATGATGATACGTAGTTGTTTCTATGGATTCAATTTTCTTTTGAACATTTGTAGCCATCCTTCTCAGACTATTTAGAAGGAAGAAGGGAAGGTTTATGGTTCAATTTTCTAAAAAGTTCATCAATAAGCATATATGGTAAACATACATAGACTAAAATCTTCCTTCACATGTAATGAATTTTTGCGATATTAACAATGTTTTACTCCATTTGTTCTTGAGTGCTGAAATAGGAATCCCCTTTCTAAATATTGTAACATCCATACCTGGGTTTCTAAGAATCACTTTCCAAGATTCACCATGAAATTCCTCATTTTAAAACCATCTTTCTCCTTGTCTTGGCAGCTCTGTTGCTTCTGCTATGAAGGATTTTGTGACTGCAAATTTGATATCTCCTATCTCCACTTCTGTGCCATCAAATGACCTTGCAAAAGACTTGGTAATTTCCTTGTGGTAGCCGTCAATTTTTTCAATAAAATTCAACCATCCAGCCTTTTTTAGCATTCCTTTAAGCTGACGATACCCCTCCATATACTTTACCCCTATGGGCTATGTTCTAACAATAAGCCCCATATCCCCTATTTTTGGTTATCCTTCAAAATTACTCTCACTGTCTATAAAATCAGTACTGTGTGTATGGAAACGGAATGACTGTGTATATATGAGGATGGAAAGACTGTATGTATATGAAATGGCTGCATGGATATGAGAGAAAAACTTAAGAGTTGGGATGTAATAAATAGAAAGTAAGGGTTTAGAGAGTCATAGATAGATAGGTCACATCATCATCTTGACTGTTAACAGGTGTAGTTGCGGAGGACTGTTTGAGTACAGGTTATGGAGTTTAAAATGGAGATTTGTTATGAAAGAATCATTGAGACTGTTTATCATTAAAGACGAAAGATATGGCGGAGACATTTTGGCGGCCAAATCAAATGATGATTGATTAAGGAGATATGTGATTATACATACTATACAAACTTATGCTTTCAAATTTCTTTTTGAAATAATGTTTTGCATTTACCTTAGGAACCTTTACCTTTCCTTTGCTAATTTTTTTGATGTTGATCCACAGGTACCTTGAGCATGATTGGTCTAAAAATTTATTTTTCTTTAATTCCCCGCATACATGGTTTTATTATGAACTCTACACTTATGCCTGAACTGATAAACAAATTGTAGCTGTAGAATCAGATTAGCTGCAGAACAGAATCAGCTGCAGAATGTGAAACATAAAGTGAAATATGGCTTATGGATCATGAATGAAATGGAAATGGCTATGTAAGTGAAAATAAAATGAGATGTAAGACAAGATGATAAATGAAATGGAGATGGAATGAATACTGAAAAAGGAAAAATTTATTGATGAAATATGACAATGGGATGAAGTGAAACTGTAAAAATAAAATAGAGTGAGGTGATATGAGATGATGGATTTTGCAGAATCTAAGCCACAAGGTGATTGTGGCTTTTTTTCACTACTTATTACAGAAAGAAAATGGAAAATATAGGGTGTCAGAAACCTCTAATTTTCACCCTGTATTTTCTCTATAAGTGTGCCAATCAATGATTGGTTTTCAACCTTATACAATTTATTATTTATTTATATATTATATATATATATATATATATATATATATATATATATATATATATATATATATATATATATATATATAGGAAAAATAAAGACTAAGTTAGTGGAGAAGAAGGATTCTTCTTCACTAACTTCATTTCAGAATTGTCCTGGAAGATCTTGATGAACTCCTGTTTTGAAATTGGTTTCTGATATATTTTTAATATATGACCATTCACAAGAAGAGGAGTTTTACTTTCATCTATTATTCTGATCCTCACTACTCCATTATTAAATAATTTTTCAATCTCATATGGCACAAGCCAATGAGTTTGAAACTTCCCTTGAAAATCTTTAAACATTGAATCAAATAATAGCGCCCAATCTCCCACTTGAAACCTCTTGTCCTTGATATATTTTTCATGCCATTTATCCCTCTATTGTTGGACTATACTAGTCCTTTGAACTGCCTCTTGCCTGATTTCATCAAGTTCATTTAATTGCTCCAGCCTATGTTTTTGTGCCTCTAATAAATCTAGTCCCAGTTGGATTGCCATCTTGAAAGTTCTGATTTACAACTCTATAGGGAATAGGATTTGTTTCCCATAAACAAGCTCATAGGGTGTATGTCTCGTTGTGTTCCTCCATGTAGTTCTATAGGCCCATAAGGCTTCAAGAATCCTTTCTGCCCAATCTCTTCTATGTAGATACACAATCTTGGTGAGGATTCCTTCAATCACTTTATTTGTAGATTCCACTTAACCATTTGTTTGTGGATGATAAGGAGTAGATTTCCTTTTCTTGATCTTGTATTCTTCCGCAAGCCCTTCCACCATGTTAGACATGAATTGACAATTTCTCTTGGAACACCAAAAAAAGTGAAGATGTCCTCAAAAAGAAAATTAATTACAGATTTTTCATTATAAAAAGGTAATGCTTTGGCTTCAACCCACTTAGTGACATAATCATTGCATACCAATATATACCTTTTTTGCTTAGATGAAGGATTAATTGTTCCATTAAAGTCTAACACCCATTTTTCAAAAGGTTCGATGAGTACCTAAGTTTTAATGACATTTCATTTGAGGGAGCAGGTTTCCCTATCCTTTGGAAACTATCACATCTCCTGACATATTCTTTAGCATATTTGAAGATGGATGGCCAATAATATCCTAAAGAAAGGATTTTATGTGTTGTCCTCTTGTCATCAAAGTGTCCACCACGTGGCTCATCATGACATGCTTTAAGAATCTCGGGCATTTCGTCTTCCCTAACACACCTTCTCATCATAAGATTTGGCACTATTCTATACAATTCGTTAGTGATCCATGAATATCTTGCACTTTCCTGAATAATTTTTCTTTTCTTTCTAGGAAGCAAATGTGAAGTTAACTTTCCTGTGACCAAGTAGTTAGAAACATCTGCAAACTAAGGAGTTTTATTAGTTACTAAAAAAATATATTCATTAGGAAACTTATCTTCAACCAGGGAATCTTCTTTGATATTCTGAATCCTGGACAAGAAATCAACAACTGTTTTTTTCTTTCCAGGTCTATCTAGCACAATAATGTTGAATTATTAAAAACATAAAAGCCATCTTGTAACTCTGCCACTAGTAATAGGTTTATTCATCAAATATCTAATTGCAGAGTGATCTGTATGAACAAAGGTTTCATAGCCTGTTATATAGTGTCTGAACTTGTTAATTGCATGAACAACAACTAAAAATTCATTTTCAGTCACACTATAATTCAACTTAGTGGGAGTCAAATTCTTACTTGTATAGTAAATGGCATAAGGAATCAAATCTTTTGTCCCAACACAGCTTCCAAAGCTGTATTTGAAGCATCTTTGGTAATATGGAAAGGAAGTTTCCAATTGGACCTCTTAAAATGGGTGCTTCAGAAATTTTTTCTTTCAAGGTTTCAAATTCCAACTGGCAATCAGGATTCCGATTGAATTCACAATCTTTGGTAAGAAATTTAAAGAGTGGGGATGCTATTTTAGTGAAGTTTTCTATAAATCTTCTATACTACCCTTTAAATCCTAGAAAAATTCTAACATCCTTTTGGAAATTTGGAATTGATAATTTAGAGATGACTTCAAATTTAGATTTGTTAACTTAAATCCCATCTCCTAAAATGTGATGTCCTAAAACAATACCTTCTGTAAACATCATAAAACATTTTTCATGGCTTAGTGAAAGGTTTGTTTCCTTACATCTTTTAAGAAGTTTTTTCAAATTTTCCAAGGCTTCTTCAAATGTATTCCCATAGACTGTAAAATCATCCATATACACCTCTACACAAACATGTATTAGATCAGAAAAAAATCCCTAGTACTTCTCTTTGGAATGTTGCAGGTGCATTAAATAACCCAAAAGGAAGTACTTGGTAGGCATAAGTTCACCATGGACAAGTAAATGTGGTCTTACCTTGATCCTCAGGTGCTACTTGAATTTAATTATAACCACTAAAACCATCCAGGAATGAGAAATACTTCTTACCTGGTAATGTATCTAACACTTGATCTATAAAAGGAAAAGGAAAATGACCTTTAAGGGTTGCTTTATTCAATTCTCAGTAATCAACACAAACCCTCCGTTTACCATTCCTTTTAGGCACAATTACCAAAGGAGGAACCCATTGGCTATCTGAAGTTGGGTAAATGAAGTTTACATTCAGTAATTTTTGGAGCTCTTCTTTCACAATCTCTCTAAGATTTGGATTCATCCTTCTTTGAGGTTGTCTGATAAGTCTACTATTTTCCTCAATATAGATGTGATGGATACAAGTCTTAGGATCAATACCTTTCATGTCAGTGTATTCCCATGTGAGTGAAGCAGAATCTTTTTGTAATGTTTTGATCAACTCTTCTTGTTGTAGTTTCTCCAAGTTTTTGTTTATGTTCGATGTCCTACATGGGAAAATTTCAATTGCAGAGCTACCAAACTCTTCCATAGAATAGAGAGACATCTACCTAGATGACAAATATTCAACATTAGATTTTTCTTGGAATTTCTTATGATCATATTCTGAAGATGATTCAAAATTTTCCAATGTATTCAAAATTTGACTATCTTCACTAATTTCTGAAATAGTAAAGAGAGGTTGAATATCATCTTCATCATCAATTGATTCTTTGTCATCGATTTCTGTGATTGCTTTTGCTGGAGGATACGGAGTAAATTTCTTGGTTAAATTACCATCAGAAATATACATGTCACCAGATCTACAGTTAATAAAAGCATCAGTTGTGGCTAGCCAAGGTCTTCGTAATATGAGTGGATGTCCTCCTAGATTGTTCCTAGGAGTTAAGATCATGAAATCAATAGGATATTCCCAAGAATCTAAGGATAGTGAAATATCTTCTAACACACCATCTGGTTTGATTACTGATCTATCTGCTAGTTGTAGTAAGGTAGGTATGTAGAGAAGATTAGGAAGTTTAAGCTGCTCCATAGTTTGATTACTCATGATGTTTATTGCTACCCCTAAGTCAATCAATGTATTTGGAATTTCAATTCCATTAATATTTGTTTTGACAATTGGACTTCCTGGATCCACATATTTTTGTAAGGCAAATTTTCCCATCATTATGTCTCCTATTTTTCCTACTAGGTGAATTCTTTTTGTTTCTTTTTCTTTTCTTCCTGGTTTTTTTATGCTCAACTCCTTTGTTGTTTTGGCTAGAATTCGAATTTCTCTAATGGCTTGTAGCAAAGGAATTTTTATACAAACATTGTTCAATTCATCTAGAAAATCATAGTTGGGCAACAAGATCTATTTTTCTACTCCTCTATCAATTTGTAATCTTTCAGGAAAAGGAGGAGTAGCAGTTGACACTGGTTGCTCAATGATAGGAGTTGTGTTCACTGATTCTTTTTGTTTTTCTTTTTCAATGTTTTGGTTTTGGAGATATGTTCCATCAAAACTTTTGTTGACTTTTACAGAATCTTCCACAGAACTGTCTTGTTCCTGAATAACTACAGAAGGTCTTTCCTTTTCTAATATCCTTCCATATCTTAGTTGAACATCATTAAGATCTAGAGGAGTAATCATGTAAGTTGGAAATTGTTGTCCTTCTAATATTTAAGCATTCTGAGGGTTTTTATTGTTGGGTTTTGGTAATGGTTGGGTAGGTAGCTGATTTGGTTTTTGCTGAAATGGCAGTAACAGTTGAGGATTTTGGTTTCGTTGTGGAGGTTGTTGTTGAAATGGCAATGAAAGTTGAGGGTTCTGATTTAGAAGTTGTGGCTGCTGATTTTGTTGCTGAATATGTGGAGGAGGATAATTCTGATATGATGTAGGATATTGGTAATATTGAGAAAATATCCGATAAGGATTTTGTAGTCCTTGTGCCCATGGTTGAGGTTGAGATTGAGGTTGAGGTTGAAGCCAAGGTTTCTGCCAAGAATTCCAATTTAGTGGGGGCTGAAGATACATTTGATTGTTAAATCCCTGAATTTGTGGCTCCTGCTAAGGTCTTCTAGCAAAAAAACAAAGAGGTTCTGCAGAATTTGGGACTATTTCTTCTTGAAGGACAACCTTAAGACCTATAATTTAAGGACAACCCTTGGTATCATGGCTTTCTGAGCAAATCATACAAGTTTCTGCAATTTTTGCATCTAAAGGGCATTCCCTTAGAGCATGTTTTTTCTGCATTTTGGACAAAAAATGGCTAAAGCATTAGCCTCAGTTTTCTACTTATTTTGTATTTTAAGGGTGTCTAATTGCTCATTAAGGCTCCCTAGAATGTCAGTTTTAAATTCATAAAACATATTGCCAATTTCTGCCCTACTTATAGATCCAGTTGTAGATTTGTTTACTCTAACAAGAGAAGGATCTCTCGGCCCTTTCCCTATTTTAGATTTCCCTCTTGAGAGATGAACACATGGTTCTCCTATATCATTTAATAGAAGTTGAGAGATGTCACCCTTCCCCATCATGTTAAGGATATCTATCCACTCATCTCTAATGGCTTTTAATAAAACGGTTTTCAAGGTTTCTTCATCTAAATTGTTCATATTTTCTCTTCTGAAATTATAGTTGAATCTCTCAATCAAATCTTCTAAGTTTTCATCCTCTCTTTGTATCATTTTGAACACTTCATCTTTGTGATTGGTAGGAATGCAATAATCCAAGTACCTATCCAAAAAAACCTTTTTCATGTCATTCCATGTTCTAATGGATTGAGTGACTAACCCCATGAACCATTGTAAAGCATTTCCTTTCAATGTTGAAGGAAACAATTTAAGTTTTTGAGAGTCTTCTAGATAGTCATAAGTTCTGCACAAGACTTCAAACTCAAACAAAAATGTTTTAGGATCCTCACTTTTCAACCCATAGAAGTTTGGGAGGACAGAAGGTGAGATATTTTTCATTGTGGCATTTGTTTCCTCATCCACCATAGGAAATCCAAAATAATTATCTATTTCCCTATCTCCTCTACCTCTTCCATTATTTCCTCTATCTCCTCCATTATTTCCTCTACCTCTCCCTCTACACCTTCCTCCAAACAGTGATAATTCTCCATCTTGTTCTTCTTCTGCCATTATAGTTTCTTCAGAGTCAGTATAGGGTTCAACCTGCAAGTTTACTTCCTCCTCCTCTAGTTCTTCTATTAATGGAATATGGAAGAGAGGTTCTACTTCTTCTTCCTCACCAGGTATTCCTAATTCTTCAACTACAATGTGCTCTCCTGTGGAAGTGGAAAAGGCTATTCTTGATGTTGGAGATTTGAAATTTTTCTCCCCTAAGACTGTCTTGGTAGATGAAGTAGGAGATTCTTCTCATTGGATTTCTGCCCCTAGAATTCCAGAAGTCCTATGGCTGGGAGTATGAGTTTGTGATGGAGGTGTGTATTTTCTTGTTCTTGTTGGAGTAGGTGGTGTTGTAGGAATTGAACTTCTGCCCCTAGCTATAAATCTATCCCTAGAGTCTCTTTCTCTATGAATGTCATTGTTTTTTTTAATGTAAGAGATAAGGCTACCTAGTTACACTTCCCCGGCAACAACACAAAAATGTTTGGTGAATTTAGCATCCTAAATTTCTCTACATAAATTATCTGTCAGGCCAGGCAGTAACTCTCCAAAGGCAGTAAAATTGATTCGTCTATTATTCCATAGGTAGGTTATTGTTATATACAATAGGAGTGATTGTTCAGTTCATCTCCCGATGATTGTTCACATTCCTAATTTATTTATTTACAAAAATTCCCCCAATCATGAAGATTAGGTGTCAACATTCCCCCCCTTAATTTGAAGGGATGTTGGTGAGTCCAAGCATCATTCTGAATCATTCAAGCTTTTCCTTTCCAAGTGCTTTGGTGAAGATGCCTGCAATTTGCTCATTTGTGGAACAATGATGGAGATGGATTGTTTTGGCCTCAACATGATGTCGAATCAGATGATATTTAGTACTGATAGGCTTTGTTTGATCATGGAACTTTGGGTTCTTGGCCAACTTTATTGCAGAGGTGTTTTCAATCATGAGTGGACCTGATTGTACTTGATTTACCTGCAAATCTTCAAGAATTTTCCTGAGCCACACAATTTCTTTCGTTGCTTCAGCTGCTACCACGTATTCTGCTTCTGTTGTGGAATCTGTTGGAACTGATTGTTTGCGTGATCTCCAGGAGACAGCTCCTGATCCAAGACTCATAGCATATCCTGAAGTAGATACCCCAGTTTCTTTGTCTCCATCGAAGTCTGAATCAGAGTATCCAATCAAGCTGAAGTCGTCCACCTGTGTATACTTGATTCCAAGGTCTTGAGTTCCCTTCAAGTACTTTAGAACTCTTTTTGCAGCAGACCAATGTCCCTGACAAGGCTTTTGCATAAACCTGGAGAGGATTCCAACAGCAAATGAAATGTCTGGTCTGGTAGTAGTGAGGTAGATGAGACTTCCTACAAGCTGTCTATACTTTGTTGCATCCTCAAATTCCTTTCCTTCAATAGATGTGAGCTTTAAGTTTTGTTCCATTGGAGTAGAAAGAGGATTACATTCTGTCATGTCAAATCTGTTTAACAAATCTCCAATGTATTTCTTTTGAGAAAGAAATATGGATTTTGGATGTTGGGTTACTTCAATTCCAAGATAGTAATGAACATAGCCCAAATCAATCATTTCAAAACTTTTCCCCAATTCCTTCTTTATGGATGCAATGTAGCTTTCATTGTTCCCTGTCATTAAAAGATCGTCTACATATACCACAAGATATACAACTATTTTGCCAACTTTATTGACAAATAAAGTTGCATCATCAAAATCAAAATGATTGAAGCTGAGTTTCAGAAGATGCTCAGTTAGTTTTTCATACCAGGCTCGCGGTGCTTGTTTGAGGCCATACAAGGACTTCACAAGTTTACATACTTTATGTTCATGTCCTTTCACAGCAAATCCTTCAGGCTGGGACATAAAAACATTCTCTTTTAGATCTCCATATAAGAAGGCAGTTTTTACATCCATTTGATGGACTTTCCAACCATTCTGAGCTGCTAGTGCAAAGAGTGTCTGGATGGTGGCCCATTTTGCTGTGGGGGAAAAAGTTTCCTCATAATCAACCCCTTCCTTCTATGCAAAACATTTTGCCACAAGCCTAGCTTTGTTCTTGTCAAGTGAGCCATCAGCTTTGTACTGTTTCTTGTAGACCCACTTGCAGCCCATTGGTTTGGTTCCAAAAGGAGGATCAACCAGCTTCCAAGTGCCATTCTTTATGAGTGCATCATACTCCTTTTGCATCGCTTTTTTCCATTCATCATGAGAAGCAGCTTCTTTGAAGGAAGTTGGTTCAAAATCTGTAGACAAGTTCAATTCACAATCATAAATAACATCCATATCAACAGGTGAATTAGAGTCATCTACATCACCTCCATTTTGTCGGTTTGAATTTCTGGTTCCTGTTTTTCCATTTTCATCATGATGAAAACTTTCAAGTGTCTTTGTCAGCCACTTTGGGGGACCTTTCTGAGATGTTCCAGGCTGCTCTATTGATTGAGTTGGGACTGAATAAAGATTGAGTCTCCCAATTCTATCAATTACATCACTTAAAGCATCATCCGTTGTTGGAGTTTCATTCGGGGGAGAGTGTTCTTCAGAAGAAGATTCCACATGTTGATCTAGTATAGGAATCCCCCCTTCAAGATGTGGAATCTGATTATCAAATTCTTGAAATGATTTTGTTTTTGCGAATCTATCCAAGCAATCAAGTTTCCGCTCAACAACATTGTCAGATTTGGATGATTCAAGAAAAATTACATCTCTAGATACAAAAAACTTTTTATTTACTTCATCATAGAGGCGGTATGCTTTGGAGGTGTTTGAATACCCCAGGAAGATACACTTACGACTTCTAGCACCAAGCTTGTTTCTATGTACCTTTGGTATCAAAGCATAACAGGTGGAACCAAAGATCCTGAGATGTTTTACTGAAGGAACATGTCCATACCACAATTCATAAGGAGTCTTGTTTCTTATAGCATTAGATGGACACCTATTCTTTATATATGCAGCAAATAGAACAACATCAGCCCAAAACATTATCTTTACATTTTTGAAGAAAATCATGGATAATACCATATTCAAGGTTGTTCTATTCATTCTTTCAACTACACCATTCGGTTGGGGATTATAAGGCACAATTGTTTGATGTTTGATCCCATGTTGGCGAAGATAGTTTTCAAATTCATTTGATGTATATTCTTTTCCATTATCAGTGCGAATAGACCCAATATGAGATTGTGCATCATTTTCAATCCATTTATGAAAATTCTTGAATGTTTGAAAGGCATCAGATTTGTTCTTCAATAAATAAACCCAACACATTCTGGTGTAATCATCAATAAATGTCATGATATATTTATTTCCATTTGTAGAAGGAACAGGCATTGGACCACATAAATCTGAATGAACGAGTTCAAGCTTCCTATGTGCTCTTTAATGTGAATCATGAAAAGACTGTTTGCTATGCTTTCCTAGAATGCAAGCATCACATTGCTTATGTTTCCTAGGAATTGTAAGCAAACCAACAACACCATTTTTCTTCAATAAGAGGAGACTGTCATAGTTTAAATGTCCAAATCTAGCATGCCATAATAAACTTGATGGAAGTGTACCTTCTTCATGATGAGAAATATATGAGAAATTTTGTGCATGAGCAGAGGTTCCTTGCAGTTTGAGAAGCCTTTCTTCTTCTATTCCCCTCATGACAAGTGAGTGGTCAGATGTTTTTCTTACCTCAAGCTTGCCATCAAACATATGAATGGAGTGACCTTGCTGGCGGATGTGAACCAAGGACCACAAGTTTCTTTTGAGTTGTGGGAGATATAGAACATGATCCAAAAGAAAGTCTGGAAGACCAGGTAGTTTAAGCCTGATTGTGCCAAGCCCTTATGGTTTGATTTTTGACTGATCTGCAAAGTATACTGCTCCATCAACATTATTAGTGAAATCTTCAAAAAAATCTTTTCTATGAGTCATATGACAGGTTGCTCCTGAATCAAGCAACCAATCATTTTTTGAAGAAGCAAGTGAAGCATTAAACAAATCTTCATTTACTCCAATGTTACATTGTGCCTCAATATAGTGAGCGATTCAGGTGCTTTACCTTTGTCTGTATCATCAGTTTTACCTTTCTGCTGGTTTCTTTTCTTCTCAATTTTGTCCCATGGTAGCTTGCATGTAGAAGCATCATGTGATCCATTTCTTTTGTAGTGAATGCAATGCAGATCTGCCTTTTCTCCTTGAGAATGTCTGCCCCCCCTACCTCTAAAATATCTGCCTCTTCCTATTTGTCCACCTCTTCCTCTTGTAGAGTCTTGAGCAGGATGCTTTTCTTTATGAGCAAGGCACACAGTCTCTTCAGAAAATTCAGGGGTTGTCTTCTTTCCGAAAGCTTTCTCTCTTTCAGCAAACCTTTTCACAAGAGAGTCAAAGGTTATATCTTTAAGATTTCCATTTGCTTGCAATGACTCAAGATAGTTGGAGTAAGTAGGATAAAGTGCCTTGAGAAAAGCAATAAGAGGAATATCCAATTCAACCTTAGTGGATTTGATATCATGCATTATAGACTTTACTTCAGATGCAAGAGCAAGAGGATCATTATTTTGCAGTTCAAGAGTGAAGAGTTTAATCATGAGTCGGACTACTTCAAGTGCAGAATGTGAGTCATAGAGTTCTTTCAGCTTTTGTAGGGCTTCAAAGGCAGTTGAATATGACAAAATATGGTGACTCACCTCTTCATTTACAAATGTTGCGATTAATTCATAAGCTTTGTTGTTCTTGTTTTCCCAAATGACGAGTTCTTTCTCTGAGGTAGGCTGTACTGGGTCATTGCCTCCTTCTCCGACACACACTCATTTCCACAACTCATTGAAGATGAGGGTGTGTTTTATCATCCGGGACCATTCAGGATAGTTCTCCTTGCCAGTGAGAACTATTCCTACCATAGAGATGATCGAATGCATTCTATAAAAAAAAAAACTTCTGCTGATAGAAAAAATACTTCTGCTGATATAGAGTGAAATTGTACTCAAAAGGGAAAAAAGATTTCAAATTCTTTATGCACTATGTTTTCTTCAAATGTCTCCAAAATTTATAAAATATCCTCATATAATATTTCCATATCACCTCCCCTTTTATTTTCTTTTAAGCAAGAGCTCCACGCACAAATGAAAACCATTCAATATATATATCATTCAATATATATACCATAGACCACTCGCTGGACCTATTCAAATGCAGTTCATAGGCGGTGTATATTACTTAATAAAGCCGCAATTTAAATACTGTTTCAACCGCACGGTGCTGAACTATTCAAATAGCGTTCATTCCACAGTTCACAATACTCAAAACGCTCTGTCATATATATTGACCAGACTTTTAAAATAGAGACAGACATTAAAATACATCGGGCATGGTTAATAGAACATCCACAGAGCGTTATGTTGTAATCGACCTCTTTTTAGCAGTTTGCAATACCACGGAGTGCAACACGAATATGCTGCGACCGGGCCCCTCTCACAACAAACTCGAATATTACGCTGCCGCTGCGCAGAGCAGCCACACCATTACGCAGAAGGTATTGTGCAACTGGACAACGCAGAGATTGTGATACAGATCTCAGCTCGACAAGCATAACTGATGCTTGGGACCATAGATTCTATCACAAAACGTCATTAGTTCCACGCACTGAAACGTACTATCTATATTATCTATTTTACTTACAAGAGAAGAACATACTCCCTCGCCATTTTCCACATGAAGAAGCCCGGTCTCTGTCGTTGGATTTGATCGGTATGAGGTGCCATTAACGGTGATTGATTGAAAGTTTCCTTCATATTCATCCTAGATGAAACAATCTGTTTTTATCTTTCAAAGCGATCAGCCTTTGTTTGTTCTTCTATCAACTTCTGAGAAGCAGACTTTCATCATTCAATGTTTCAATAGTGAGTTTGCAGCAGAGGGAGCGCTGGAAAGGCAGTGCGTTATGGACAGAGATGAGTTTGCAGAGAATATGAAATGGTTTTGGAGTCTGAGCGCATTCAAATGAACAGGGCGCAAAAAAAATCATAAATAGAATATGTCAGGGCAGCGCAAGTGTGGCAAATAGAACGTAGGTATGGCAGATAGAATTATAGAGAGAGCAATGGAGCAAATCAGGAGTTACAAGGACATAAAGGATAAACAGGGAGCTGGCTCTGATACCATGTCAAGCCAGGCAGTAACTCCCCAAAGGCAGTAAAACTGATTCGTCTATTATTCCATAGGTAGGTTATTGTTATATACAATAGGAGTGATTGTTCAGTTCATCTCCCAATGATTGTTCATATTCCTAATTTATTTATTTACACAAATTCCCCCAATGATGAAGATTAGGTGTCAACATTATCAATACGGGTATCGTAAATTGATGAAGTGTAGTGCACTATTTGTGCTAGATAACCCTTATTACTTCATTGTTTTTGTGTTTTATGTTGTTTTGGTGGGTTTTGGTCTTTTTAATACCTAATGATTTGCAATGTAATTATCAAAAACTTAAATATAAATCTTGTAAGGACCACTCAAAATCTAAAAAATGAAAACAGAGTTTTTGAGAAAGAAATGAAAACCGAGCTAAGAAAAACTTGGAAACAAAGCTTAAGCAAGAAATGAAAACAAAGTTTCTATTGCTGTTTTACCATTATTTCCAAATCATGAATTAAGAACTGAAAGTGAAATTCGCAATTGATGCCTAACTAATTACAGAAATAAAACTAAATGAAATACTTAGTTACTCTGCCTCTCAATTTTGGGAGAAGGTCTCCTTGGGATGACATTTGAGGAATTCTGTACTTCATTAATCTAAAAGAAAGAAAATACAGAGATGCAGCAAAAACTCATTGCGGAAATGAAATGCTCAACCACTTAGTTTAGGATGAATTATCAACTTGAAGGGTTCTTCAGAACATTCATTAACACCATGAGTTAGTAAACTTAAAAATAAAATGCAAAGACAGTAAATGGCGCTAATGAGTCTAACTGAGAATTTAAACTAGCAAAACAATGAATGAAGTAAACTAAATTACATTACTGAATTTCATCTTCTAACTACTAATAAAAACTAGAAAGAGATCAAGAAAATGGAAGCTACTCTAAATTATGAACACTGTTAATAAGAAAATGATGGAAATTGCATTATACACATTGTCAGTAAGAAAATGACTATAAACACTGTGAAAGAAAATGATGAATTTACAGTTAACAAGAAAAAGAAAAATAAAATGAAATGAAACCTTCTTCAATGCAGGGGCCCTCTGCAACTGATTAGGCTACACTTGCTCAATCAACTACAAGAAAACACCTTGATATTTCCGTAAAACATGCGGTCTTCATATTAAAAATAGGGACACAAAATGCCCAGAAATTACAGAGTTCAGAACTTCTATGGTCATTTACACAGGAATTTATAAGAAAAAACCATGTAACTGTTTGTGGAGAAAAAAATGCTACAATCAAACACGTAAGAGACAGGTAATGCAGAATTTCTTCCTCAGCTGCTGACAACAGAAATACAAGACATGGTGTCTGTTGGATTCGGTTTTACAGGTGGCTACTGGAGTCCATAGGTACAAGTAGTGGTTTTGGATAATGCTTCCCATCACTGTGAAATGTGTTAATTACCACAAAATAGAGTCCTATTACCTTCGGTCTCTGCATTTTACTTATCCATTGACTGTAGTCTTATGCCATCTCCTTTGTTGACCTGGGCTAAGTGAATAGGACAGGGTCCATGTCACGATGATTTCCAAGCTGCCCATGTAGGTAGTTTCTCCTTCTGACACCTTGAACCTATTAAAGCATGAAGGTAGCTGTGGAACAGACGATTAGCCGCAGAATAGGATGCGTTCCATAGCTAATATACAAAAAATTATTCAAACAGCAAAACATAAAAGCATAATATGTAAATCACTAAATTTCCTCCTCAAGACCATATATATTGGTCATTGATGGTGATAATGCATCTTTTTCATGGAGAAACAAAGAAAAGGAATGAGAAGAGTTTCTAGGGAAAGAGTAATTTTGAGGCTCAACACATACTAACAAAGTCTCTTCCTAAGAAGAATCTTAAATATCTAAGAGAAATCCTCGGTTTAGTAGATATTATTGATTGTATTAATGATTAGAGATTGGAAGAAATTTTTTGAGGCTTTGCGAGAGAAGAATTTCTTAGGAGGACATATGGCCAACACTTTGTGTTGATGTCTAGGTCCCAAAGTAGGGAGGGTGGTGTTGGTCGTAGAGCTCTAACCTTGAATACACATCTAGGTCCCTGGTTAGTGGTTAGCAAGTAAGCATGATGGTACTTAGAGAGGCTGAATGCTTGAGTCCTTACTTCCACTTGGATATATTTCCTTGGTCAGTAATCTAGTATGTGGCATTGTAGTGCCTAAATGATTGAGAGACCAATGGATGGATTGCCTCAGTTACAAATGTAGTCCATGACATTGCAGTGCCTAAACTCTTCATTGTTCATATAGTTTAATATCTTCCATTATATTTACATATGATGAATACCTCCTTAGTGAAGAGGGAGTGCTGGAAAATATAACTAGGTTCGGTCTTCATTAATGTATTTGATTCATCATGTACTGTAATTATCAAAAGAATAAAGAAAATAATTTTTATTATTGTGTCAATGACTTATTAAAGCATGGGTTTTATGCTTGGGTCATCATTATATTAGTCAAAGTCCCTATTATGGACTCCTAGGTTCAATATTGAGTCAATAGAGTCATTGTACATTTAAAGACACCCTTCTTGGGCTTTGGAATCATGTAAAAAGGTTTATTAATGAGTCAAATATGATTTATGTAACCTCCACACCAATTCAGCCTAAAGGTGATCAAGTCAGCCTAAGGACACCAATTCAACCTCACCTAGAGCTTATAAATAGAGGGAGATCAAATTCATTTGGAGCATCTCATCTCAAGCAATTTTGACATCTCTAGTGAAGCTAGAAAAGTGCGAAGTGGGTCAAGGATGCCTAAACGAAGTGCGATTTGGGTCAAGTGTAAGGAGAAGGAAGAAATCAAAGTTTTGTTGCTACTCTCTCTCTCTTTCATGCCCCAATTTGGCAGATTTAAGTCTTCCAATTGTTGTTGCCTAATGTCGTAAATTTTTTCATAGTTGAATTTGTTGGGGTGGAAGTGTTGCTGAAAAGGGGTCAAAGATCTAAAAGCGTTGAACTAGTGTGGAGGGAAGGTTTGGTCTATGTCTAGGTTGAAGAGTCTCAAAGAATAGTATTGAAGGACGAAAATTTTTTATTCGGTTTTCCCCTCGAGGGGGATTTTTCCATGGCATAGTGACTGCATCTTGTGTGTTCTGCTTTTGTGATCTTCATATGCACATAATATGGTAATTTATTGATGAAACAAAGATAATAAAGAAGTAAAATAAGCTAACATAACTCAGAAGTAATTATCAAGCTAAAGGAATGAAAACCTAATCTACCTGCATTTGTTTCTCGACACATTCAACTAATGCATTCTTGGTGATCAATCCAACATTTTCAAAATTGTTCCAAAAATAGGTAGTGGGTGGTTTCTAATTGATTCTTGGTGCCCATAATAGCATGTAAAGAGTAAAAGCACACGTCAAAAATATTAATACAATAATATTTTCATATTATTTAAATCATAAAAGCCAAATATTAATATGAAGGTTCTAGGGATATTATATTCTCCCCCCTATTAAAATTAACATCGTCCTCAATGTCTTCTTTTCTTCCTTTTGTCGTCATTATATTTTCATCTAGTCTTTATCTCCCACTAGAATTTTAATTTTTCATTTAGATTGCTTTTATTTCTCGCAATTTTCATTTTAGATAATCTTTCACCCATGACATCTATCTCTAGTCATGATAGTTATATAACGAGAAGAGCCAAAAGGGGACTGTTCCCCTTCAAAATAAAGGATTTTCTTTTTAAAGGAAATGACAAGAGGTAAAAGTAATGATGTTTTATTAACAACCATAAATACTAAAACTATGAGAATATGCCATTTTTACTTCCAGCCTTTTATCCCTTATTTAGTTTCATAAAAGCAAAAAGAAGTCTTCATAAAAAAATGGTTGTTATCTGCCAATATTCTTGGAAACCATGACCACTCCACACAATATTCTAATTGTAGGTAGTTTATCAGCTGTGGCAAGCACTATAAGAGTGGTTTATCAGCCCAAAAGAAAGCCTCCTTTCATATTCTATCTATTTTAAGATGATACATGGTGACATATTAACCAAGGACTCTAATAATTATCACTCAATCACTCTATTTTTGGTCATAATGTTTTTAAGTATCAATCATTTAAGTAATTCCATATGCCACTATTTAGCTTAGTACCTTTAAAAGTACTTAGAGATAATATAGTTTTCTAATCATAGGAATGATCAAAGTAGCCATGAATGCACAAAGTGCATATTGTCTTAGACCTTGCTAAAGACATCCACAAGTCTGGTATCATGAATTCCTAGAAGTAAAATAGAAGTTTCCATGTTCCTTCAAGTGTTGAACTACTATTCTAGTAGTTCCTCCTCAAGTGTTACATTCCTTTCCTTCCAGAGAACTAATCTGAAACCTTTTAGATATTTATACCTCCTCAAGCCAAGCATCATCCTACTAGTTCTAGGTATAGGTAAAGTCTTTATCTCCCACTAAGACCTTCTAATTTCAACTTCTTTTATCTCCCATGACATTTATATTGAGTCATGTTAGCATTTTGTGGTCTAATCAACCAAAAAAGGTCATCCCTCTTGGTAAAATGGAGGATTTTTCCCCTTTTCATTTTTCTATGTTTTCCTATCCACTCTGGGACCATAAATAATTCTAATGGTTTCCTGGAATTTAGGAATCTAACCTATCACATGGGGGCTCATCTTGTATTTTTAAGAACAATAGTAAGTAAAACACTTTTATTTAATAAACACAAATATTTAAATTTATATTCTCATAAAAAAATGTTTACTTTTCACTGTTTCACTTTCCAATAACATCTCATCTTAGAAAATCATAAAATTATTTTAATAACTTATTTACCACATTACCTTGATGTTTCTTTTTAGTCTACAATTATTTACTAAAAAAAATTGAATTCAATTTCCACTATCATTGACTGTTTCCTTGAAGCATTCTTCAATTACCGGCTCATGTGTTCTACTAGCTCAGAATTCCTTGAAATGTTTTAGACCTTACCATGTGAGCGTCTTCACGGTTTTGGCCTTTAATCATGGCATCCCCTAAAATATAGCAACTCAAGAATCATGACCCACATATAATCTCTCATGGTTCATTTTCTTTCAATTTATTCCATATAATAATCAAGCATGCATTTTAGAAAAACACCATTATATATTCTATGCGCAAATATTGCATGTCATGTTCGCATAATGCTAAACCTTCACAACTTCAATTGCAAGTCACATTGTGACAATTTTACATTTCATTGGTTCTTGTATTCCATGTTGCCAAAATTTTAGTAACATCATTAGGTTGCCATAAAGGTATTCCTGCTTAATCATACTAGAAACATTAGTCACAACCATACTTCATAAACCATGCCCTTTAGAAAATAATGTTATTTATAAAACATCTTGTCAAATATACTCAAGATACATTTCAATTTTCACATGCAGTAATGTTTCCGAATACTTCAACAAAGTAAGAATGTTTTGGTCCTGCCAATATTTTTTACTTACATAAACAAGTTTCATGAATTAAGAGTAAGAATATAAAATAAGGATATATCCTCTAGATAATACATATAAGGGAATTAAAACAAAATTTTCCATATAACAATAGTTAAGGGAAAAATGACCTTAGAATAGATATAGCCATTCTAATCCAAACATTATCATCCATCACAGCTCTAAACCATACGTAGTGATATTTCATTTTCATGCATATGTGTCTAACCATAATTCACTATGAAACATTACTAACTTCAAGAAAATTATGCAAACTTTCAATTCAAATAAATCAATAATGGCAACCAATTATAATATTTCATCCATATTATGTTTAAGTCTCTAAAATTCAACAAGATAATGGGCCTTATTGATTAGGTTTAATATGTAGTGTCACCAAAAATATTCACATAGACTCGATGGATCTCCAACAGTTGAAAATGAAATATTTTGTTAGATACATGATGTATACAGGATCCTCATACTAACACCAACATTGAAACAACAACTTGTAGAATTTCATTTCATGTCTGAGGTTTGAGCAATCAATGTAATCAACAAACATGACTAGTTTCATCATCTAGTTTGTAGAACATACATAACACATTCCATCACATACATATTGTTGGATAGTATGTTATTAAGCTACCAAACAATCCATGCTTCCCTTATCACCCTAGGTACCATTTTTGCACATTTTTAAGTTCATATAAAATACCACAACCCTTTTCCTTTTTGTCCTTATTATTGACAAAAAAATGCAATTCTATTAAATCAACCACACTATAAGGCATTACTGATATCATAATCTAATTTTTTTATAACATTCAAGAAATTATAGTCATGCTAATGCATGGTTACACTTGTATCCACTTCCATCGCCATTAGTCATACTATGTTAATACCCATAAAAAAAATCAAACATATAAGGATACTAATTTTCCATTAGCAACTGAGTGTTGTTGACAAATATTGGTAGCGATTTAGAAGCCAATAACAGATTCAAATTCAGAAAATCTATTGTCCCCATTAAACCAATAATATGATAATGAATTACAACTATCAAATTGTTTACAACTTTAGTAATAATAATCAACAAGAATTGAATGATGCATATTCCAATGAGCTTATTGCAATGTACTTTTAGAGATAAATCTAATGGTTTTTTACTATCTCACATACAATCAATTCATATTAAAATTACCAAATATTATGCCATTAATATTATTAACAAAACCTATTGTATCGTTCATTCCTGATTCACAAGAGGATAATGCAATTTACTAAATAGATAATGGCACCAAATTATTGTAAATTCAATAAACATTCAAAGTAAATCCAAAAAAATGTACAATCAATTGTTAGCCGTTATAGTCATACTAAGCATCCTTTTACACAACAAGACCTAACACTTTAACTCATTGCTTATTTTGTGTGGTGTTATCTTCCGGAGTCATCGCATTCATGTTTTTTGGAATCGATTTTTTGAACCAACCTCTGTGGTTCATCATCAGGATTAGATCCATGAGTGAATAAGTGAAAGCTCAATAGGGTTAATAATAAAGGTTAGGGTTGGGATGGGAAGCATCCGAAAAGTTTAATTCATGTGATAATTTTTATTTATATTTATGTTTCAATTTGTTAATGATTTTAGTTTTAGTTTTTAGTTTTAATTTAATATCGAGTTTCCTTTAAAGATTATTTAAAAAATAAAAAATAAAAATTTGACCAATGTATTTTAATTTTATTTTTGAATGTTTAAAAATAAATATTAACTAATACCCCAATATCTGTTAGTGATTATAAATTAACTAATAATTAAAAAAATAAATTTTATAGTTAATTAATTTGTATTAATTATATGATTAAAATGAATATTAATGATTTAAATTCAATAAGTTGTATGAAATTATCTTTATTTTTAGCTATAATTGAATGTTTAAAATGAATAATCATTAATATCTAATGATTAAAAATGATTATAAAATAATTTATTATTATGCATAATAAATTACTTTTTATTAATTTTAAAATTGAATTTAATGATATAAATTTAATAGAAATTTATTGAATCATTTATTTTATTTCAAATTGAGGATTCTAAAATTAAATTTAAGAGGTTTATTTAATGATTTTAAACATTCTAGTATGTTATCAATAACTTCAAGGACAACCCATGCCTTCCTACACTCTTTCACTATCACATTGTTTCCATTATTGACAAAATAATTCATGCACTCATTCTTTTCTAAAACCCATAAGCAATGCATTGAAATTCCAAACCTTTTATTTTAATGCATTATTAAACATTATCATAAGAGTATGGATACAAAGGCTAGTTGTTAATTCTAATCCACACTATCATTATTTGTTGTGTGAGTGGTCAAAATTGTCCATAATTTAATTCTAATCAAATGCAACATAATTTCTAACTATATTTTATCAACATAAGGACTCAATGCCATCAAAATTATTACTCTTTAGAGTAGTCATTAGCATTATCATTCTTCAAAGAAGTCATTAATATGATATCTAACCATGACCAAATTGTTTCATACCTCTACTCCTCATTATTATGGAACCCAATAGGTGTCAGTGTTGTAACCTAGCTATATACCACTTGTAACATCCCTCGACAATATTATATCTTTTATAAGTTTTACTAGCATGTAGCATCCATGAATGACTTATCACATACTCCTAATTTGATCATCTAATTTTTTTTTATTTCTATATAATACTACCTAAGCACCCATGGGGGATTTGAACCGATGACCTATCGCAAGGAGTGTCTTAACAATACACCCATTCACCGTCAATCCAAAGCCCCATGGGCTTGATCATCTAATTATTAATCACAATCATTAAGTGAAATAACCATAGGAATGTAGTGAATGACTTATCATATAACTCTAGTTTGATCATTTGATGATTAATCGCAATCATTAAGTGCAATAACCATAGGAATGGAATAGTGAATTGCGTAAAGGAATAGTCGTTAGTGCAACATGGTGTCATAATATAGCCTATTGCAAATTTTCATCATTAACATCATTCAAGTAATCATGACTTTTTAAAAACATGATGAATCATATAATTTCCAACATTATGCAAGGTGATAATATCATCAAGATAACCAATTAGGAAAGAACATAAATGAAAACCAATATTGTCTTGGGAACCTTGAAGGTAAAAACTAACAAATGTTTATTTTTATTAAACGTTTTGTGAGGGAGTTGGTCTCTCACTCAATGGAAATAAGGGAGTCCATCTCTTTTCCATTGTTGATATTTTACAAAAGAAACATTATATTTCATTCAAGCATCATTAACTAGAGGCCCATAAATTAAACATGTTTTCATGTTCCTCAAACTCATTACCCAATAGATCTTAAAACACAGTTTCCTCATGATATGGTTTTTTACTACAGTAACCATCTTCCCCATCATGCATCACCCTTATCAAACCAGAACAAGTTAGAAATATCTTTCAGTAAACCATGTTTCCCATTGTAAAAATACATCCAACAATATTTCACTTTATATGTACAATAGTAGTATATAGTGACTTCATTGTCTATAATAGTATTAGTTATAGTCCATTGTTCTCTCGTTGCAAAAGAGATTAGTTCATAAACTATCAATCAATTATTTGTAAAATTCATGGTTCTTTCCAGCAAACACTATTGTTAGTAAACACTATAATGTTGCCATGGTTACGTGTGACTCCTGAAATATCAAATTGTCCAAACCCAAAATATTAAGGATTTTTCATCTAAATATAATGTGAGAGAATCAAAATCTCTCTATCTCAAATATTCAATCTCTATCGATTATCATTTTTATATCAAACTACTAATAACTTCTACATATTTTATATCTTTGCATGGAACCATTTTCTTGCACATGCACAAATAAAAGTAAAAGCAATAACCCAAACTAACCTTTTTACTTATAAATTCAAATCAAATGTAGAACCATAACTATTATTGCATTTCTCACATTAAATACCGTAATCACTATTGAAAACTATAATATTATTGTATTTAACAAATGCAAAACCATGGGAATAAATTCACAAAATCATGGTATTTATTCCCAATTCCTTTTCTTGACACAAAAACCATGGGTATAAATGCACAATACCATGTTTATAAACCTAAACTACAACTAGTCTTGTTATTACCCATGTAATAACATATGAAAATATATAAAACACAATTATCATTTTTGTCTATATTTCAAATGCATCATTATAAATGCATAACACTGTAAAAGCATGGCTATTTGTCGATATTTCAAATGCAAAACCATATTTATTTAATATTAACTTACAAGTTGCATGTGAATGAAGATCTTGTGTGCCCATATAATAATCAATTGAAAATTTTCAAGCAATAGTTAGAATATGCATACCCATTATCAATCTAGGTGAGAGCCACTACATTAAAAAAATGTCACAAAAGTAACTACAAAATGGGTTGTGACTAAATTCAAAATTGATACCACCATGAAAGGTCTATGATTTGAATATTTTCATACCTTTTTCCACATTCTTGGCGCATTTGAAATTATTCTTTAATATTCAAAATCCATTAGTTGAAGCTTCTACAATGAGGCTGATGATGTTGTGGTTGTCTGTCGAAACCATACCCGTCAATGTACTAGAACAATGCCTCATAGAAGTTGAAATAAAAAATAGGGGACCAAGCACCAGCATAGAATGTACTATTCCAATCATTTCCTATAACAAAGATATCAACTCCGAAATACCACAAAAACAAAGTGATAAATGATTCGAGATCCACATTGTGAGGTTTTTTTCATGTACTATGCATTTACTTTGAAAATTGTGTTGTGACACTCTCCACTCTATATATATTAATATTAAATATCATTAAGAAGGATATCAAATGAACAAATAATGGCTCCATAATAATCAAACTTTTGTTAACATATATTATGTCGACATATTTTCTACCTTCCACCTCATTATGTCGACATACATTCTTGGTGATCGATCTGGTAGTTGCAAAACCATTCCAAAATGAGGTGGTGGCATGTTTCTAACTAATTCTTGGTACCAATAGTAGCATATCAAGAGTAACAACCACATGTAAAAATTATTCTGTAATAATATTTTCATATTATTCAAATCATAAATGCCAGCTGTTAATATGCAAGTTCTAGGGACATTACAATGGGGTTTCTACAATAGTCTTATTTAGTGATCAAGTACGAGAAGGGAAACATAAAAAAGTTGGTTTACATGTTTTCAAGGCCACCCACATCAAATATAACATATTTGGAAACTATGATGCACATGGAGCCTTTAACCATAATCCATACAAAGAGGAATATATAAAGGATGAAGAATTCAAGGAGGTGTTTTAATAGATGTAAAGCTAGATCCATGTTCATGGGGTTGACAATATAGTTGATTGGAATCTCAAGAATGGGTTACTTTATAGGTTAGATAAATTGTGTGTTCATAAAGGTAAGCAATTTCAATTGATCATAGAGGGTCATACCTCCAAGGTTGCAGGGAGCTTTGGTGTATGGAGGATAGTGGCCAACTTGTAGAGGTATGTGTACAAGCCTAGGATGCCACAATTGGAAGCTAGGCACATAAGAGGATGCATGATTTTTTGTGCTAACAACACTAGCAATAAGAAACACGATTTATACCATCGCTTGGTTGTACCCACTCATCCCTGGGAAAACATTTTCATCAAGTTTATGAGAGGTTTACGAAAAACTAGGAAGGGACATCACTACTTGTTCATGGTAGTTGACATGTTTAGCAAGATATATGTTCTATTACCATATAAAAATACCATAAGTGTGAAAGAAGTAGTGGGCTTATTCTTGGATAATTCTGGGTGAACTTTGACATAACAAGGGTATTTGTTTCATATAGGGACATGAGATTTCACGGTGCATTTTGGACTACATCATGGAAGAATATGGACACAAAGCTAAAGAAGTCTATCATATTCCATCCAAAGATAAATGGGTAAACATGAGTAATCAATGAGTTTGTGGTGAAAATTTCGAGGGGTTACAATAAGAACCATTTGAAGCCTTGGGATAAAAGTATGTTATATATACAACACTCTTGTAATAGACTACTCCATACATCTATTGGTATGTTCCCATTTGAAACTTGTTTTGGATATTTCCCACCTTCACCTTTGGTATTACATATGGAAAATGAGGAAGAGGGAGAGAGGATCTTATAAGGGATGCCTTAAGGGTAGAAAAATTTGTTGATAAGATTAGACACATCAATGTACTGGTATAGGAGACACTACAAAAGTCATAGAAAAATATATGGGCATGTATGATCAAAATAGAATAGGGAAGTCATTCAAGGTGAGAGATAGAGTATAATTATAGTCAAACAATGAGAGGTTATCGGACCTATGTAAGAAAATTAAGGCTTTTTAATATCTTTCCTTTGAGATATAGGAAAAGGTGGGAGATAATGCATATAAACCCATTCTGGCCCAATAGAAGCACATTTACTTAGCGATGAATGTATAAAATCTGAAACTCTATGAGCCTTCCGTGTTGGGTTAGGAAGAGGAAACGATCGCCCCTTCTGTAAAGGATTTGGTACTAGATGCTCATGTGGAGTGAACAGAGGATACAATTTTACAAACGAGATCCAGAACTCCAAGAGAAGGCCAACATGACCTTTGGCAAGTTGGGTTGAAAGAGTAGCTTCCAAGCAAGAGTAAATGGTACTCCAGGGAGAAGGTAGAGGCAAACTTTCGTTGTTTCATTCAATAGAAGCATTTGGGTACTAAAAGCATCCCAAAATGGGGAGATATAATCTGGATTAGATTATTATATTTTTTTCATTCATATTAATGCTTTTAGTTTGGAAAAAATGGAGGAATCAACTCTTAGGACAAATTTTACCAATGGGTCTTAGTTTGGTGAATTAGGGTCCAAAATAATTTTGGAAGTAGTTTGAGATATTAAATGGCATTTTCTAGGGGGTAAAACTTTTCCACTTAATCAAAAGATCCCAAAAGACCCCATAATGGTATTGTGCACAGGGATACCTTTCCAAGAGTGCAAGAATCAATTCAATTGCAATTCGCATACAAATGTTACGCCAATCGAAAGTTGGCCTTCCTATTTTGACTACCATGATTTGAGATTTTTCCATGTTGGCCCCCATTATTCATGGAAAAAGGGCTAGCCATGTGATCATGATGAAGGACACTCTACAAGAGTCCATATTGTAACTCTAATTAAATGTTGAAGGAGTAAAACCACTAGTAAGCTATAGAGCCATGTTATAATGTAGCCAATGGGAGGGAAAGCGGTTCCATTCTATTTTAGTGCATTTTGTTCCATAGACAAGTAGAGTAGTTGAGAGTCCATAGAGAGAAAGGGCAATCAAAGAGGGTTTGTTCACCGTAGTAGTCCACAAGCCATAGGCCCCACTCCTTTGTACTTGCATCCATTTCCAATCAAAACAGAAAGAGAAAAATTGGCTCACCTTCTAATTGGGTTTTCTCCCATAAAGGTTTCTCAATCATATCTTACGTATTTATTACTTTTAGTAGTTGTATTTTTGTTTATTCTTTCTTTTTTCGCATTCTACATATTGGATTCCTAAAAATAATAACTTAATAAATACATAAATATAAATAAAATAACCCTCATAAAATATATTTCAAATTTTAAATATAATTTTATTAAATTTATTATCACAATAAAATATCATGTATGGAAAGGAATTCAAAAATAACTTAATGCAACATTTAGTATATTACATAATATATAAGATGAATCAATCCTTATTCTTAAAGTGTTACATAATATGTAAAATAAATACATCATATGACATAGACCTATTTTAATTTATAATCATATAAACACAACAATATTTACAAGTTAATCCTTTTGATATTCATCAAATTTATGTTTAAAATAAATATTTACTAATATTTAATTTTAAAATATCGTCTTATATTATATTTTTTTATAAAGCAAGCGTCATATAATTAAAATATTTAATATTAACAAATCATTAATTATATAATTAAAATATTTAATATTAACAAATAATTAATTACATATAATTCATTCAGACTTTTTGACACATTTCTTCCCGTTCTCGGTTACGCAATCCACTTAGATGTATAATGCTTCCTTCTATGTTACGAAATCCACTCTTATACATAATGCTTCTTTGTGATGCAATCAACTTAGACCCAACCCTTTCGTTATTTAGTAGTGTCACCGCATCTCTTCTCCACTTTATATTATTTCTGATTTTATTTTATTAGCACTTTCTAAATGACGTTGCCTTATCGTATCATCAGTACATTCAAGAATGGTTGGTGCAAACGAAATGTGCAATTACATATTTCGTGTTATTAACGTCTGGCTTCAAAGTCTCGCTTTTCGAAATTTAGAGATGAGTTGTTATTAACACCTTACTTTTAATCACTCATATGTTGAAATTTAATTTAAATGTTAACCGTAAGTATATATATGTATGATGTCTCATCAACCTCACCACCTATCGTCTTTGTGTTGTTTCGCTTTTCCAAATGAAATGAATATGTTATCACCCAGATAGAGAATCGTGAAGGAATGTATTATCACCAATTTTGACTTTGAGAAATGGGAACGTGTCATGCAAGAAACGAATGGAACTCCGAACTTGTAGGCGCATATAGTTGTTTGAGACTGTCGCGGACTTGAGAACCACACCCCAATAAAATTGGCCGTGATTTGCGGCGGAAAAGGGCATGCATGATGGATGTTCCATACGTCAAAAATACTCTGTCGAAATCAAAGTTAAGCATCCATTCCAAATCGGCTGGATCGAATGGCAACCACAAAACCTAGTCGGAAGTTGCTGTAATGGGACTCCCATCCTTAGGTAGGCTAGTATTATTAGTAATAGCATGGACAGAAGTAAAACTAAATTGCTTTTACAACCGAGTTAGTCGGTAGGTATTGAAGAATAGGGTCTCCATCTATTCCTCTATGCTAACGATAATATATTATACAAAATTAAAATATAATATTATATCAAATACAAAATATAAAATTTATTATATATCATTAAATATATAAAAATTACAGATTTTTAATGGTAATTATATTATAATTATAATAATATTTTATATAATTAGTAATAATATAAAATAAAATCATATTCTTTATGGAAAATACAACATTTTGGGGTTTAAGTTTAATTTAATGTTTTATTTTTTCTTTTGGTAGGTAAGCACCTATGGGGTTTGAATCACAAGGAGTGCCTTAACAGCGCAAGGAAGGAGTGCCTTAACAGTGCACCCATTCACCGTCAATCCAAAGCCCCATGGGCTAATTTAATGTTTTACATAATAGAATCACGAATTGAATTACTTTTGGAATATATATATATATATATTATTTTTGAATTATATAAATAATATTTTATATTATAAAACTATATCAATTTAAAAATAATTATAAAAAAAGAATTTAAAGAAATTATATAGCAGAATGATAATAATAATTTATTTTTTTAGGTGAAGGCAAATCTTACTTTTTTTTTTGATCAAGTAAGAGTGGACCCTTCCATTAAACAAAACAAAATACATGCTGTACAAGCATAGCAGCACCAGCTCTGTGAAACTTCAACAGACATCTGGGATGGCAGAACCCCGAACCTAATTCCAACAAGACTACAAAAGAACGATGACAAAACATTCTACCCAACAAAGAGTGCAAAGAATCCAAAATAACACCCAAGAACTGTCCGCCCTCAGGGCGTCGCTCTGTATAACCAGCGAACTAGAAACCTGCTTATCGAACCGGAAGGAGAAGTTGAAAGACTCAACTCTCATGCAACAAATAACCAGAAGCCCTTGATGGCAGGGCCCACAGATCTGAAGGCCCATAAAATTGCCACAAGTGACCCAAGCACCATCCTTAACCTTCGATTAACTTTCAAACCCGATGACCGTGCAATCCAACCCTCGTTGATCCAACGTCCATGAGTTGATTTTGGGTCGACACCTTGCCCGCACTTTATCCTTTCTTACGGACCCGAAGAGAATCATAAGCCGCCACACTAAACTTTTTCGGGTCCGATTGAAGAATTAATAGTCGTGCATTTTCTCCGCCCGAAATCCATAGGATGGAGGAGTTCCAAAGCGATCACGACAACTTGCCCACGCTTTAACTTGTCTTACGGACCCGAAGAGTAAATAAGCCACCGCACAATAATTTTTCGGGTCCGTTTGGAGAATTATCTTTCGTGCAGTTTTCCGCCCGAAATCCATGGGATGAAAGATTTCATAAGAGATCTCGTCAACTTGCCCACTCTTTACCATTTCTTATGGACCCAAAGAGTAAATAGGCCACTGCTCTATAATATTTCGGGTCTGTTTGAAAAATTAACCTACATGCATTTTTCCGCCCGAAATCCATAGGATGATGGAGTTCAGGGCAATCTTTGGTCAACTGCCTACCAACCTACCCACAATTTATCACTTGCTTCTTCCCTGTGATTGGTCCACTTCCTGTTGTTTCCATTGGTCTTCTCTCTGCTTATTTCTCATACTTTGAAAGTGCTCCCTGTCTTCGATAGCCTATCTGTGACAGTCCTCACGCAATTTCCCTGATGGCATCGTCATCCAGGCATATCTTCTATTGTTTTTTGAATAGAGTACTCCATTTGCCAGACGATTTGTTAACCTATTAGTTGTTCTGCGCACATGAACAAAATTGAGGGTTCTCATGCTCTCAAGTGGTATTGTATGCGTTGATAGACCTACAATAACCTCTAGTGTTTCGACACTCTTTCTGGTGTTGTACCATTGCATATATTCTTGACCAAATTAATTATCAATTCAGAGTCAGCTTCAATGATGGCATTATGTAAAATTGCTTCCATAAAGATTTCTAGGCATTTCTCTAAGGCCATGGGTTCCACCATATTATTAGTGGCATTAACTAAATGACTATGAAACATGACTTTTATGTATCCTTGCTCATCTTTTATTACTCTGCCATAACCAGCTACCCCAGGGTTTCCTTTAGAGGCTCCATCTATATTAAATTTCAAAAAACCATGAGGAGGAGGTTGCCAAAAGTCTTTCTCCACTATTGTATGACTTACAATCTTGCTTATGCCCTGGGGGAAAGGCAACTGGAGACCCAAATGCAATAGTATTTGTGCATCCTGGTCTTGAGGTGGGTTCTCGGGGGGTTTCTTTAGAAGGGTTCCCACAGTCTCTTTGAGCTGTCTAATGATCTGAGCTATGATGCTCTAGGATGAGCCAATTTTGTTCTTGAAAATCCTATTGTTGCATTCTTTCCAGACATCCCAGATTAAAAAGCCTGGAATCAGAGTCCAAGCTTTGTTGATTATTTCATTATCTGAGAAGTTTTTCCTCCAATTCTTCAAAGTGTCAATGATACTAAAATTGTCCCTATCCATTTGTCTGAAGATTGAAGCCACCCAATTCCATAAGGAAGAGGTGAATGGGTAGTGGTTGAGTAGGTGTTCCATTGTTTCTTCTTGTAATTCACACAAATGACATCTAGAAGGACTGCCTACACCTCTTTTCTGAAGCTTTTCCCAAGTCAGGATGTTTTTATGTTGTACCAACCACATGAATAGATTGATTTTCATCTAGTGTGGGTTCTCCGATAGTTCTTTCCATACCTTATTAGGGTCTGGAAAGTTGAGCCCTAGTGCCATTCTCTTGGCTTCTTTGAGGTTGAAGTTGCCTTCATTGTTTCTTGCCCATCTCAGTTGGTTAGACAATGTTGATGTCAAAATATTTCTTTGTTTCAAGATCTCTGCAAGAGCTTCTGCCTGGGCCTTCAAAGGGGTCTCTTCACTATATACCAGATCCTTCCATATTCTCCATTTTCCCTTGTTCCTCGCCTAATCCCAGAAATCACTTACCCTAAGTAAATCTTTGCTATCACTGTCATTCTTGAGATTGGCTAGTTCTTCTCTTAACAGGTTAGGTTCCTGCTGCCAGTTATCCTCCCAAACCCAAGTCAGGTTTCCATCTCTGATCTCCCAGAAACTATGCTTCTGAACAATTGCTCTATTCTCCCATGCATTGTTCCAAATGTGGGAGCCCTTGATGAGCCCAAACATTCGAATGTGATCCCTTTCTTGCCAATTATTTGCATACTTCTGTTTCCAGACCTTGGCCCAAGGGGCTACCGATTCCTTTATCCATCTCCACCATAGCTTTTCCCCAAAACTTTGCTTAGGGTTTCAGGGTCATGAAGTCCCAAACCTCCATGGGTCTTAGGTTTACAGAGCTTATCCCATGTGACCAAAGCCCATTTCTTTTTCTCTTCCCCTTTGCCCCAAAGAAAGTCTCTTTGGATATTTCAGATGTGTTGCAAAACTCCTTTAGGAGCAGGAAGAGATGATAACATGAAGATGGGAACAGTTTGTAGGACAGCTTTTGTTAGCACTAGCCATCCTACCAGATTCAAAGACCTGCTTCTCCATTTCTTGACTTTGTCTTGGAGTTTATTGATTACTAGCTCCCAAACTTCCTTACTCAGAGGTTTGTCCGTTAGAGGTATTCCCAAATATTTGGAGGGTAGTTGCTCTCTTTGAAAGTTGAGAATTCTGGTGAGGTTTCTCTGAATAGCAATGTCAATATTAAAAAGGAATATCTTTGATTTGGTAAGGCTTACCTCTGTACCAATAGCCATGGCAAAGTCATTCAGGATTTGTTTGAAAGATTTAGATTCCTTGACCATGGGTGTACCTTGCAGCATAGTTTCATCCACAAATTGTTGATGAGTCAAGACATCTCCATTCAGTGTGAGTTTGAGACCCTGGATTTTTCCTTCTACCTTGGCTGATTTGATCACATTGCCTAAACCTTCCATCATGAGAATAAAGAGGAAGGGGGAGAGAGGATCTCCTTGTCTGAGGCCTCTCGAAGGCCTAAAGGTTCTGGATGGTGAGCCATTAAGCAGGATTGAAAAACTAGCTATGGTGACAAGGGCCATTACCCATCTTATCCAGTTGTGGTCAAAGCCATACGCTTTTAGTACTTCCCTGATGTACGACTAGCTTAGCTTATCATAAGATTTTGCTAGGTCAAGTTGTATGATCATACCTGCTTGCTTATTATTCTTGACAGAATGTACCACCTCGTGTGCTTGAATGATGTTATTTAGAATTTGTCTTCCTTCCACATATCTATTTTGCTCCTCAAACACAAGAGTTGGAAGAAGGGGCTTGAGCCTATTTGCAATTACTTTGGATATAATTTTTTACACCACATTGCATAAAGCTATGGGTATGAATCTCTCTGGTGTCATAGCTTTTTCCTGCTTTGGAATCAAAGTTATGAAAGAGGCATTAAGTGCCCTAAAAGAAGTTTTGGATTTGCTCGAGTCCTCCACCACATCAAGGATATCTTGTTTGACTATTTCCCAGCATGCTTTGAAGAAGTCTACATTGAACCCATCCGAGCCTGGAGCTTTCACATTTTGCATCTCTTTAATGACTTCGCTAACCTCCTCTTTAGTCACTGGCATGTTAAGATTGTAATTGTCTTCTCTAGTTACAATCTTTGGAATGTACTTTGTGAAGTTGTTGATAAATTGTGATATGTCTATGACAGGCTCCTCTGCTATGCTTTGGAAATGTTGTACTAGAGAAGATTCTATTTCTTTGTGGGTGCTGAGCTGTTTTCCTTAAGTATCTCTGAGTTTTGAAATCCTGTTATGAGACGTGTGATCCACAGTTGACTTGTGAAAAAACTTTGTGTTTCTTTCCCCTTCCTTAATCCATTGCACTCTTGATTTCTGTCTCCAGAAGATCTCCTCTTGCTGGCATCTATCTTCCCATTCCTGTTGAAGAGAGTTAGCTTGTATTTTCCTTTCCTCATTAAAGCCATTTGTGATGAGGATCTGGTTAATTGCCTATAATTTATGTTCAACTTCCTTTTTGGCTTTGAAAATATTGCCAAACTCATTTTTGTTCCAATCTTTGAGCCTGAGTTTGATGTGTTTCAGTCTTTGATGCAGTAGGAACATATTAGTTCCCTAAACGGGCATATCTTCCGCCCACCATTTTCCAATATTGCTGATGAAGTCAGGGTGGGTGAGCCAAACATTTTCAAACCTAAAAGGTCTGTTTCTCGGAGTGCCTATAAAAGAAGCTTCCAGTTGGATAGGCCAGTGATCTGAGCCTCCAAAAGGGAGGATTAAAGTAGACAAGTCAAGGCCTGTGAGAATGAGGTCCTCAGAGATTATAAATCTATCTAGTTTAGAGGCAACTTGAGAAGCCCCTCCCCGCTTATTATTCCAGGTGAAGGTACCATTTTTAGTCTCCGTATCCACTAGCTTCATGTCATTTAGGAAGTTCTGAAAGGCAATGGAGTCTCTGCCTAGTGTTCTGGTCCCACCTTTTTTTCCGAAAGAGATCTAATCATATTAAAGTCCCCTCCTAGAATCCAGGGCATAACAGGATGTCTTTCTCTTAGCTCCTCCAGTGAGATAAGAAGCCTGAGTTTGTCTTCCAGTCTTTGAGGACCATAGACATTTGTGATCAAATAGACTTCCTTATCACCCAAAGGTTGGATCACCATTGAAAGGTAGTTCCTGGATGCTTCAACATCTAGGATTTCAAGTTTCTGGGGGTTCCAAAGTGTGAGAATCCCTCCTGTTGTGTTGTCTACTTTAACTTCTAGATATTCATACTTGATTATCCATTTACTATGTATCTCTCTTATTTTATCTATAGAGCATTTTGTTTCCAGGATAAACACCATATCAGGTTTTTCCACTTTTATTCTATTGCTAATATTTCTTTGTTTCCTTTTACCTCCTAGACCCCTAATTTTCCAGGTCATGAGATTCATTAAGAAAGATTTGTAAATTAGTAACTAGTAAGATCTTTAATCTTACTTGCGTTGATCATGAGTTTCCCACACTCTGTTAGCAGCTCATTCTGTCTTTTTCTTCCTCTTTTCCTGCCTGGGTTTTTGGACGAGTGTCCCGGTGTTACCTCCATCATTTTCACCCCTCTGTTTTCCTGGCTATCGTGGTTTCTTTTGACTCTAGAACCCTTTGTTTGAGATTTCGAAAGGAAGGGTTGTTGTTCTCTGTCAAACTCTTCTTGTGGTAGAGAATCAACCCCTTTGGTGGTTCCCTATTCCAGGAACTTTTCTAGATCGAGATTCTCCCTTTCAAGAATTTCCTGCAGATCATGGTCCTTCATTCCAACCTCGCTTGGGGTCATCTCATGGTCCTTGTCAAGTTCCATGGTGCTTGGCAGATCCTCCTTTAGTTTGCTATTTTCAGGTATATCCTCCATGCTATCCTCTTTTTCCTTCTCTACAGGATTATCCTCCAGTACCTGGTTCGTCCCATTGTTCCCACCTTCTTCTTCTAAAATCTTGAAGTTGTTGTGACTTGGTTGCTTATCCTCGTTGGTTTTCTTCTGGTTCTTTTTCCCTCCTTTCCCTTTGCCTCCCACTTTGGTAAAGCCTTCGGGATCTTTGCCTGTGTTGGTTTTATTATTGTTCTCCAGTTTGTTTAATGGGCAGTCTCTAAAGAGGTGCCCGTGCTCATGACATTTGCGACATCTGAATGGGACATGTTCATAGTCCACCGCCTACACCCCCTCTTAATTATAAACTTCTAGAATGATTTCATCCAGAAGTGCTATAGATAGGTCCATTTCTATGCATATTCGAGCAAAGGAGGTATATTTTCCTCGTAAAGTGACATCTGATATTTTCATAAAATGACCTAATTTATTGCCTATGGCTTTTAAGGATTCTGGCAGCCAATAATCTAAAGGTAGGGAGTAGAGTCTTATCCATACCAGTGCAAATGTAAATTCCTCTCGTTCCGGGACAAAATTCGTCACCCATGGTCGCATGTAGAGGCCTACAACAGCATAAAAATATGGTCCTCCTTCAAACACTCTGTCTTTGTCCTCTAAGTTTGTGAACACCACTCTGAAGAAACCCTTAGATCCAAGGTGAAGGTTTATTTCCCCCTCTGGTTTCCAATGGTTTTTTTATCCAAGCAAGCATAGCCTTCTCTGTTTGCCATATCCCCATAAATTTGCATATTACTGCATATGCCACGATGTTATCCCTGTGCACCTGTAGCACTGGATCACTTAAAACATCCCAGGCAGTAATGGTTGACCTAGGTTTACAAAGTCCTGTCATATTCTTGTGCTTAGCTCTTTGGCTGCCTCCTCCTATTCTCTTGTCTCTTCTGACCTCCTCATGATTCTCTTCCTATTCATGAGATCTGATGCTTTTCGGTTTTTTTGTGTTGATACTCCTAGTTTCTGCCTCCATTCGTTTCTTGAAGCGGTTTGAAGCAGCTTCCCTATTTCTATTCGCAACTGCATGACTATAGGAGGGAGTGGAACTTCCCCTCCTCGCCCCTCCATGGTCACCAGCACTGCTATCCCGTTGCAAACCCTCGTTCAGCTTGCTCCCTCGCTCCCACCGTTTTTTCTCCTCACATATCCATTCAAAGGCAAATCTAACTATTAAATTGGTGTATGAGATTGTTTTGTTAACGGGACAAGAGACGCACTATATATAGAAGGTGACAAAATTGTATATACAAGGTGTATGTACTCTACTTTTCTAATTTTAAATCTGTAACTTAAGCACATGTTCTTAACCATTAAATTTACTGAAGATATAAATCATATGTAAATATATAAAATTAGCTTATTCTTAAGAGCCCACAAATTAGCACGGAAAATAATGGAAATTCCTGCAAGATTATGACAAAATATGTAGAAATTTTAAAAAATCTTGGTTACAACTGTCAAACTTCAGCGTTTTGGGTGCCCCAGGGGTTCTTGATGGTGCGGGATCCATTTCTACCATCATTTAAAAAAATGATTCAAACACTCCAACATTCTGGTTTTTGGTTGCCCAAGGGATTATTGATGGTGCTGGATCCATTTCTACCATCAAAAAAATGATTCAAACACTCCAACATTCTGATTTTTTGAAAAAAAAAAAAATACGAGATTCCGGCCAAAAAACTTCAGGTTATTGGGTGCCCAAGGGGTTTTTTATGGTGCTGGATCTATTTCTACCATCAAAAAAATGATTCAAACACTCATTTTGAGTTTTTAAAATTTTTTGCACTAAAAAACCTATGGTCTAGACCAATTTGTGTGTCTGTAGAAGCCTATAAAATACGCATAAACTCAAATCAGCTTATTTTATTTTAAAAATCCTTCTTGACATTTAATTTTTTTTTTTTATTTTGTCTTTTAACCTCTTTTGAATATTTAAATATTTCTATTTTATTTTATTTTTATTCTTCTTATTATTTATTTTTATTATTTATTTTTAGGTATTAAGATATTTTTATTTCAAATGTTTTTTTGGATTTCTCTTACTATATTTCAAATTAAAATAAATACTCAATAAATTTTGATAAATTCATTGAGTATTAAATGGAAATTAAATTAACATAAATTCACCCTACAACATTGGGTATGGGATATGGTTACTCAGTGGTGTGATAAAGCTACTTACATTGAATAATGTTGCGAACCTTTTAAAAAGTTGCAAAGTATTATTGCAGTTTCGATTGATGTTATTATTGACAGGGTCATTCTGCTGATACCTCTCCTCTGTTCGATGCCATCTTCAGCAAAGACAATTAAGTCTGTTTGGACGAGAGGTTGAACGTGCTTTAATCTGGATAAGAATAAAGTAAAGTATAAGCATAAACCTATTAGTTGCATCCCAAGTATTTAATGGCAGACTAGCAGCCTAAAGTTGCTACATATCAATGATGCCCAATATATGATGGCAAACTAGTGGCTTTATGCATAAGAAGTTCCTATGTATGCATGATGTACAGTATATTTGAATTTCGTTGCAGAAATCTTCTGAGACTTTCAGTAGCATCTTGGCGCAGCAAATACTGGAAAGTGCGTGAACAATCTACTACCCTTAGGCAGGAATTAAGATATGTAATTTTGAAGGCCACTTAGTTGCCTGTGCATAGATTGGGAAGTTAATAATAAAAGTTTTTTTTCACAGCTGGATTTCATGGCGTCCTTAACTTTAGAGAAGGAACAAACGAGATACATGTCCGAGAAAACATTTAAAGTTGTTCATGGATAAAATGCAACGATTAATTCAGAAGAAAGTAATATGACATGGCTTAAAACATGAGATTGTCATCTACGTGACACCATTATAAAGTTGCCCACATATATATATATATTATCAATCACTTATTTTTATAAACAAAAGGGATTTTGTTTCATAAACTTAATAGATTAATATTATAAATATATTTAGGGATTAATATTATAAATAAAAAAATTAATAAATCTAAAGAATTATTAATATTATAAGTCTAATGAATTAACAAAATTAAGTAGTTTTCAATATTTTAAATCCAAGAGATTAATGTTAAATATCATGATTAATATTGAAATTTCTAGGATTAATATTAAACCCTAGGAGTATAAACCCTATGATTAATATTATAAACTCAAAGGATTATAAATCTAAGGGATTAATATTAAACTGTAAGACTAATATTATAATCCCAAGGGATTATAAACTCTAAGATTAATATTATAAACCTTAAGATTAATATATCAAACCTAAACGGGGAGGAAGGAGTGAGAGGAGTTTTTTTCACCTCTATGAAGAAAGTGTGTTGAAATTCGCCTGGGGCTTAGGGGTGTCCACTAAAAATCAGACAAAGTATCTTGCATTATGTCAAGGATCAGAACTAGTCTTCACCAATAGAATTTGACAAATGAAGGTCTTTGGGGATTATAGGATTGCCATACAGTAGGTGATCAAATGTCATGAGAAAGATGATTCATGGCATCCCCTAATCTTTCATTGGATCAAATTATTGTTAGAACAATTTTACAAAATATATCTTTATCATATCGAAAGGATTTGAATGAAGAAACTGAAGTCATGGAAAATCATGGAGTGTTATTAAAGCATCAAGAAGTAAAGGTAGATGATGAGGAAATAATATTTAAGCCAATTCCTTAATGGTGTGCAAGCAATCAGGAATAAATTGGTTTACAAGGTGCATTAGGAATGGTAACTGGGATTAGATTTTACTATTAATGTGAGACCCTCTCAAATTAAGCTCCATATTAATTAAGACCCAAGAGAGGCATCATGATAACTCAAAGAAACATGCTCTCATGGTCACCTGGAGCTGTGACGTAACCCTGAAACCGACACTTGACAGATGGATGAGAGAAGAATTGATTAATTGGGAAATTTTAATATGTGAAACCTTAATCTTTTCCCTTGAGAACTAGTTTGGCAGTGGCTTGTGATTCAAAATTGAGTGGTTATGTGCTTTCCTCTTAATGGACCCAATGTGAATGGATATGGTGAGCTCTGCAACCTTCAACATTGTAGGTTACCAGAATGTGGCCAGGATGGAAGTCCCAACACTATATACGGAGTGCTTGGGAGCATATGAAAGAAATAACAAGGTAGTTTATCCGGATCTCTTTAGCTACTGAAATTACCCAAGATATTTTAGTTGTTTGATGCTAGTAGAATTACATATGAAAGATTATAGAAAACCCACATGTGCATACTTTAAAGAAGATGAAACATAAATACAACCATCAAATTGAAGAACACAAACACATTGATAATAGAGTTCACGCAATGTTGGTTATGTCTTGGGGCCTTGGTGTCAATAGTGGGGAGGCCGCTTCATTAAATGCTACAAACGATGATGATGTACATGGTATATTCTTTGTCACTACAAGGATAAATTAGCTCAACTAGAGTGGCATGTCTCTCCATAAGATATTCTCCCTTATAGGAACTCTCACTCAAATGGGCCCTCCTTCAACATCAAAAGCTAATAAAATATCATATGATGTGGCATACAAGTATCCCTCGACATAATGGTAATCGGGGATCTCAACAACAAAACGTCATCTCAAAAAATCAAAAGAAAGATATGAGATAATTGCATCATATACCTCCACTTTCAAATATAATTGAAAATTTCAAAGGTCAGCGCACAAAATGGACTGCATCATTGATTTCGTGGTGTGAAATTGTGTCAAATGGCTATAAACTTGGTTCCTTTCTGACACTGTCAAATTTTGGACCCTCAGGAATCTTGAAGATTCCTTCCTAGAGATGGCTGAAAAATCTACTACTCGGATGAAAATTTTGAACACAACACTTCACTCCCTGCAAAATTTTGTGAAAAATGACAATAAAGTTGGAATCATTCCGTCTTTGTCAAAAATCAGCCTCCAAGACAATCTTTTAGATTCCACAAGATTCTACAAAGACTCATTGTTGCGAGACGCATGAATTGTTACTACTCAAATGATGAAATGGACCACACGATCACGTTCCTTTTGAAATTATGGTTCTTTTGAGTATAAAGTTCACATATTTTCGTCACTTTGAAAAATCACCCTCCAAGGAATCTTTCAGATTCCTCCTGTAGGAATTTACAGGGTAAGTTCCTCAGAAAGAATACCAAAAGGACACCGCTCACAACCAGATCTCAAATCAATACACCAGTATTTTTGACGTGGTTAAAACCCTCAGAGTGCAAGGAGGGAAACAGTCCACGGCCTGTCCCAACGTGGGTACAGACAATTTATTAATCAAAGAATGAAAATTTACATAAGCTTCTCTCATGCACGGATTACCCGAACAATGACCCTCCATGCGCTTTAAATAGAACTCATGGACCAATCGGGTGTCAAGCCACGGATCAAGTGTCGGTAATACCGAGGTGAGAGTGAACCGTCGGATCACTACATATCGTGACCGTCGGATTGTAAGTTACAAAATGTACAACGGTAAAGAAACACACTTTACCTAACTCTAACCTAATTCTATGCTAGACCAAGTTGAACTTAACTATATCCTATGTGTCGGAATATCCTAACATCCCCCCTTAAGAACAACTTGGGATAGGATTGAAGGATTTACAAATATGACACAATAGGAGAAGGAAGGAGGCACTAGAGCCTATCCCCCCTTAGTGACAACTTCCTGAACTCCAAGCATATATCGAAGTTTAGTGAACTTCGCCTCCGTGAGAGCCTTTGTGAAGATGTCTGCAACCTGATCATCCGTTGGACAATATTGCACTTCAAGAACATGGTCATGAATGAGCTTTCTGATGAAGTGCATGTGTAGTTCAATGTGTTTGCTGCGCTGATGCTGGACTGGATCTTTGCATAGCTGAATGGCACTTTGATTATCACACCAAAGTGTGGTTGGATGCTGCTACTCAAAGCCAAATTCGGATAGGATCTGACGAAGCCACAAGGCTTCCTTACTAGCTTCCACGGCACCACGATACTCTGCTTCTGCTGACGAAAGAGAAATGGCAGCCTGTTTCTTACAAGCCCATGTAATAGGTCCTGAACCAAGAGTGAAGACATAACCGGCAGTAGACTTCTGATCATCAAGGTCACCAGCCCAATCAGAATCAGTGAAACCAACTAACAGAGGAGCTGCTTTGGCACTGTAATGAATCCCAAACTGTACTGTACCTCGAACATAACGAAGTATTCTTTTAGCTGCTTTCCAATGACTTTCACGGGGGTTTTGCATAAAACGAGCAACAAGGCCAACAGCAAAGGAAAGATCAGGACGAGTATGGGTTAAATACAAGAGTTTTCCGACAAGTTGACGGTATAAGGTAGCATCAACTTCAGGAGAAGTACAAGAGACTGAAAGTTTGACTCCAGACTGAAATGATTGACGATGACATGTAGAAAGTGCCGTTCCGGAAGTTGAAGTTGAAGTAGGCTCCAGATGGATGTTATGTTTCTTCATTGCGGCTTCCAAGGCTTCCATCTTCTTAAAGCATTTAGATTCTAAGTGGCCATCTCGATTACAAAAGTTACAATGTCTGTCAGTCCTCTTCCATTTGTTTTTATTGGTCTTGTCATTTTGCTGAAATGATCTTTCATCTTGAGGCTGAGTTGGTTTAGGACCATTCCTTTGAGGATAAGACTTCTTAGGATTCTTTGAATTTGGTTGCTGCTGGGCGGCTAACGCTTTCGAGGAAGAGTTTCCAAGATTAAGAAGACCAAGGTGTAAGAGTTTTTCTTGTTCTCTTATTAAGGAATCACAAAAGGAGTCAAAGGAAGGGGGTTTGTAGTCTTTGCCTTGACAAATGAAAGCTTCCCTTGTAGAATGGAAAGTGGAAACAAATACAGAGTAGGCTGGTCCCAACTTAGTAAGGATGGAATAAATAAGGTTACCATCTTCTTTCTTAACTTTAACACCTTCCAAGAGATATCTAAGGGTCTTGAATTTGGACAAGAAATCTTCAATGCAAGAAAAAATATTAGGATCCAAAGTAAGCAACTCATTCTCAAGTTGATGGGCTCTAATTTCATTTTTAATCCCAAAAAATTTAGCAAGTTTTTCTAATGCTTCATGAGGAGTTTCAATTTCTGCAATGTGGAATCTAAGATCAGGAGAAACAGACATTCCTATCAAACCACGTGCTTGATCTTGTCTATTTTCCCATTTTTCGGCCTTGTCTTCATCTTTGGGTTTCTTCTCTTGGTCTGTGGCTATTCTGAAGAGACCTTTACTTCTAAGTAAATCTCCCATGTAGGCTACCCATTGGAAGTAGTTAGTGCTGTCAAGAATGACTTGGCATGGACTTTCCATTTTTTGAAAAAAAATCTTGAAGCTGAAGATGCTGAAAGTAAGTGGTCCAATGGATAGATCTCGAAAAAATAGGCGGTTTTAAAAAAAAACGGCTCTGAAAAAGGCTTCCGGATGAAGAAGATATGGCTTTTTGAAAAAAAATTGTTGACGTTGCCGGCAAAGTGCGCGAATGTGCGGGAATGAAAAAATCCGCCCCCACAAAATGGAGACTTGAACCCAAGACCTCTACTCTCTTAAAAAGTCTTTGAACCAATTGATCTATACAAAATATTTGAGAGAGAGAGAGAGAGAGAGAGAGAGAGAGAGAGAGAGAGGGGGGGGCGGGCCTCGATTTGCGTGCTTGCCTTGGGAAGGCTCTTTTCCCCTACAAAACACAAAACACAAAACCCAACACGAATATGCAAAGAAAAACGAACCTTACGGCTCAAAGTTAGCTTTAGCCAAAAAACTAGAATTTTAAAAAAAATCTCAAAGTTAGCTTTTAACCGAAAAACTAAATATTTTTCTCAATGTTTCTGATTTTCCAAGATCACACTAAGGTGCAGGGAAAAGAGCATACGCATGAGAAAAATCCTTTCTTTCTATTTCTGATTTGCCCAGATCGCACAGAGTCGCAGGGAAAAGAGCATACGCAGAAATGAAAGGTATAGATCCGGGAAAAAAAAAAGGCTAAATAAACCGAAACCGAAATAAGCAGAGAGAAAATGACAGTAAACTGCAAAAAAAAACACTGTATACCTCCCGATCTGAAAAATGACGTAGCTAGGGCTACCGGAAACCTTTTCGCGTGAAACGAAAGGGGTTCCTCACTGAAACAGATGCTCCGAACGCAACAGAGCAGTCCTCTCGGCCCGAAAGCAGTCAGAAATAGCAGATCTAGGAAACGACAGCCGCATGCAGTTCTACCAGCTTCAGATTTGGATCACCAACGGACGCGGCCCTCAAATAGCTCCGATACCATGTAGGAATTTACAGGGTAAGTTCCTCAGAAAGAATACCAAAAGGACACCGCTCACAACCAGATCTCAAATCAATACACCAGTATTTTTGACGTGGTTAAAACCCTCAGAGTGCAAGGAGGGAAACAGTCCACGGCCTGTCCCAACGTGGGTACAGACAATTTATTAATCAAAGAATGAAAATTTACATAAGCTTCTCTCATGCACGGATTACCCGAACAATGACCCTCCATGCGCTTTAAATAGAACTCATGGACCAATCGGGTGTCAAGCCACGGATCAAGTGTCGGTAATACCGAGGTGAGAGTGAACCGTCGGATCACTACATATCGTGACCGTCGGATTGTAAGTTACAAAATGTACAACGGTAAAGAAACACACTTTACCTAACTCTAACCTAACTCTATGCTAGACCAAGTTGAACTTAACTATATCCTATGTGTCGGAATATCCTAACACCTCCAAGATTCTGCATAGGAATATTCCTTAAAGTATTCCCTAACAGAATATTTCTTCCTCGAAAAATGTGCCTCGCCTGGGCTTGGTTCCACCAGTCGCGGTTCGACTTGAACTCTGTTTCCTCCTCCGCTGCCGAGTCGAATGGCGAATTTGGGTTTTTATATGAGAATTTCGATGGATATTTCAAAGTTTCCCCCATGGTCGGTTAGCGAGTGGTGATTATGGCACCAGGGTAGTCGGGGGTTCCAGCCCCGCTAACCCAAATATATATTCTATAAAAATAAATGACGCGTTTAAATTTTAACTTTGGCACAATATAACCTTTGGTGGTTTATGATATGCTAACAGCATATACGTAGCTATTTGTATTAACATTTATTGTGACATGGTTATGGTGTTGTTTGGTTGATGTGTTGGTTTTTAGGGCTGCCACTGGCGGGCCGGCCCACCAGTCGATGTAAGTTCGACACCCATCGACCCCGCAGTAATACATTAATGGCCCTTATATTGTTCAGTGTCATTGGAACTGTTGGTGTGGGCTTTCATGTTGTGTTGACCACCTGCCACTGTAAATGTAAATATTTGTTATATATATAATGGTGTTCATTAGCGAAGGGTGAAGGGGTGGCAGCCCGCCACCCTTATATATATATATATATATATATATATATATATATATATATATATATATATATATATATATATATATATCTGTGTATATATATATATATATTATTTTTATTATAACAAATTAGTCATTTTTTTCGATTGGATTTTAAGGGTCACTCGGAAAATTAAGTTCTGGTGGCCAGATTCTATGCGTTGGGACTTTTCCAAATTGTTACCTTGTTAGTGACTGCCACTTGCCCTAATTTGACTGAAACTTTGACCGCAAATATCTTGAGCATACAAACTCGGATTGAAGTGTCATTCGCACTGTTGGAATTAGGATGACGAGTGGTACGATTTGGTCCAGTTTTTCTTCCATGCGACAACTTTGACTTTTGAGCTATTTCTAGATTTTGAGCATTCCTAGAGCCACCTAGATCATTCCTCTCCACGAAGGAGCTTTTTTTCCTTAAAAATCATGAACATAATATGCAATTGCTATGTTACATTGTGTACACCATAATTTTCCTGATAGACCACCCTTCCTTCTCCTTCACCCTTGTTCTTCAGAGTCATAAGTGATAAACCGACACCTGTACTCTCTATAAACCTGTAATACAACTTTTCAAATTACATGTTCAATTACATGATGAACCTTGACCCAAGAATTACCATACTTTCCATGAGTTTATAACACACAATCTGTGGTCAAGTTTACATCGTAATGGAAAACAATACCCCAACTATCAATAAAAAGGCCAAAACATCATCATTGCTTTAATAAGTGATTGAAAACAAATCATCACTTTTACAATTATATCACAACAGATGATTTACAAATTGCAGCCATGAAAAGCTACCACATCTAGTAAAACCATCTCTTACTCAACAAAGTGAACGACCACGAATGTGGTAGATTTTCTTTACTGAAAAACCTTTCCAATTGATTCTTGCACAGGCACTTTGTCCTTACGACATTTTTCTGGGTGGAGCATCCAACATGTGGCGCTTTGATGTCCACCTCTATTGCAATGATTGCAAAAAGTATTCTTCCTCTAGACTTGCTTAAACTTCTTCTTTCCTTGATGTGGAGAAGGCCTTTCACACCTCATCCTGTTTTTTGCTACCATTCTCTTCTAGCACTCAACAACCACATGGTTATGTAAATCACAAAAACTACACGGTTTTCTATGCCATGGGTTTTGCTCATCATTAAAAATATGATTGTAATAAAAATGAACTTTAGAATGCTGAGACTTGTTATACCTCTCTTGATTGTCTATGGTGCAATCCTGGTGATGACAACTTGCCTTACCTCTTCCTCCGCAATGTGTACTATCATGGGACGATGTGTTGCAATCATCCTCTTTATTCGATGGATTTGACAATGTCTTGGAATCTCCTGTTGCCTTTAAGCACTATCCTTTAGTGTACACCAAACCTGCAAATAGAGGTATTTGTACAACCTCCAATGGCTGAGTCATTCCTTGGCCATTAACACCAAGTCCTCCTCCTTTATACCCCATCTTGGTAAGGAATATCATGCCAGTTCCTGGGATGGTTACCTCCATATTTCTAATAGAAATAGTGTCATGTGAAAATGAAACTGAAGAATGATCAAAATTGTTTACCTTAGTTGTCAATTCTGACATAGGTGATGATGGCTTCTCCAAGCTTTCATTCCGCTTCAATTTTTCCAAGGTCTCTTCTCTAGCTCGTAACTGAAGCTGCAATCTCTACTTCTCCTCTTTTTCTTCTTGTAGAAGTCTCCTCAATTCAACATTATCTGCTTGAAGGCTCTGATTGATCTCCTCATCTGAATGATGAGAAGATGATGAAGAAGAAGAATGTTCACTCGAGGGGGTAGATGGAGCATCGTCCTCTTCTCTTTCTTTCTCCAATTTCTCTCATTTGCCATCTTCTCCTCATAATTTTCATACATCATGTCCTCCGTGAATACCATACTAAGGAGGTCCTCGTAGAGATATTTTTTTTTCTCCATTTCCCTTCTTGTTGCACATTCAATCATTCAAACTCACAATTCACATCAGTGAGAAGACTGCTCTGATACCAAACTTGATCTGAATCTCTTCAGCTATCGAAATTAACCAATATCTTTTACTTATGTGATGTTAGAAAAATTGCATATGAAATAGCATAGAACAAGCACATGTGCATACTTTAAAGAAGACGAAACATAAAGACAACCATAAATTGCAGAAAATAAACACATTGATAACGGAGTTCACCGAGTGTGGGTTATGTCTCCAAGCTCTGGTGTCAAGAGTGTGGAGTATGCTTCATTAAATGTTGGAAACGATAATGATGTACATGGTATATTCTTTGTCATTACAAGGATAAATTCCTTCAACTGGAGTGGCATGTGTCTCCATGAGGCGTTCTCCCTTATAGGAACTCTCACTCAAATGGGCCCTCCTTCAACATGACAAGTGACGTGGCATACAAAAATCCTTCAACATCATGGTAATCAGAGATATCAACAACAAATCAGAAGAATGACATGACATAACTGCATCATATACCTCCACTTTCAAAGATGGTCAAATATTGCAAAGCTCAGCTAACGAAATGGACTACACCTTTAATTTCGTGGTGTGAAACAGTGTCAAATGACTATAAACTTGGCCCCTTTCTGACATCGCCAAATTATGGACCCTCGGGAATCTCGAAGATTCACCAAAGATTCTTCCCTAGAGATGGCCGAAAAATCCACTACTCGGTTGAAAATTGTGAGTACACCACTGCGCTCCCTTTGAAATTCTGTGAAAAATGACTATAAAGTTGGCATCATTCTCCCATTATCAAAAAATCAGCGTCTAAGGGAATCTTTTAGATTCCACAAGATTCTGCAAAGATTCCTTGCTGTTGGACACTTGAATTTTTGCTACTCATATGAGGAAACAAACCACACCATCACGTTCCATATGAAATTCACATTCTTTTGAGTATAAAGTTGACATGTTTTCGTCACTTTGAAAAATCACTGTCTAGGGAATCTTTCAGATTCCTCCAAGATTCTGCATAGGAATATTCCTTCATCAAAAAATGTGCCCTTCTTGGCCTGGGTTCCACAAGTCGTGGTTCCACTCGGCCTCCATCTCCTCATCCATTACCTTATCGAATAACAAATTTGGGTTTTTATATGAGAATTTTAGCGAATATTTCAAAGTTTCCCTTGTGGTCAGTTGACAAGTGGTTAATATGGTGTTGGGGTGGTTGGGGGTTCCATCCCCACCGACCCAAGTATATATTTTAAACAAATCAAATGTTTGTTTAAATTTTAACTGTGGCATGGTATAACTGTTGGAATTTTTTGATGCACTGGTGGCATATACGTAATCGTTTGTATTAATGTTTACTATGATGTGGTTATGGTGTTGTTTGGTTTATGTGTTGGTTTTTGGGGCCACCCCCAATGGGTCAGCCCATCGGCTAGCGTGGGTTCGACACCTATCGGCCTTGCATTAATACATTAATGGCCCATATATAGTTCGGTGTCGTTGGGACTGTTGGCATGGGTTTTCATGTGGTGGCGGGGTTTGACCACCTGCCACCCCTTAATACATATATATATACATATATATATACATATACATACATACATGCATACATACATATATATATATATATATATATACATACATACATACATATATATATATATATATATATATATATATATATATATATAGAGAGAGAGAGAGAGAGAGATAATGTTAATTAAATAATAATTATTCACAGATTACTCCACCCCTTCAGATTCAAACCTGCAACCTCTTATGAAGAAGCACATATTATAACCATTAGACTCAGTCAAGATATAAATTATATCTAGATATATAAAACACACATGAACACAAATAAATTTTTAAAATGTTTTTGAGCATTAAAACAATTTTATTTTGTTTTTTAATTCTTCTTAATACTTTTTTTAGTTACAGAACATTTTTTCGATATTAATTTTTTCTTTAACTGAATATGGAGTCATTCAACTAAGTACCTTACTATGTGGGTCACCCATCATCACTGTGCCAAATAAGTATGAGACATGAAGGATGTGCATTGATTACATGGTGTTAAACAAAATTATGCTCAAGAACAAGTACCATCTCCCCAAGATAGATTATTTGCTTGATCAGTTGTAGCAAGCCAAATTATTCACTAAGCTGGACTTAAAGTTAGGATATCACTAGGTTCGGGTTAGACAAGAGGATCCTTGGAAGATTTTCTTCAAAATTAGACAAGTTTTGTATTAGTGGTTAGTTATGTCATTTGGCCTATGTAATACACCATGTTCACAAGGTTAATGAATGATATACTACACCCTTTTATAGATTCATTTGTTCTTTTTTATTTGGATGATATAATGATATATAATGCTACTTGAGAGGATGAAATACCACATTTGATGTAGGTTCTAAACATATTAAAGAAGCACCAATTATTGGAAAATCTGAAGAAGTCTAAGCTTCCACAATATTCTTTGGTGTATCTAAGATATGTGATAGGTGAAAAAGAGTCGAAGATAGATCTTGCCAAGATGGAGGCCATCATGAAGTGGTTGGTTCCTACTAATGTTTCTAAGGTGGGAAGTATTAGTAGGGAAGCACAAGAATTAAAGAAATTCATAACCTTATTTTCAGCAGTAACAACATAACACCATACCATAATAGTAAGTGGTAAGAGTTTCTAGTGTGGGAAGGGTCAGCAGAGAGCCTTTAAGGAGTCAAATAAGAATATCAATTAAGCATCGGTTCTGTTGTTACCAAAAGTTTAATATCACCTTGAAGTGGATATAAACACAAGTGGGTATGTTTGGGAGTGGTCTTGATGCAAGGAGTAAGGCTTGTATACCACCATTTTGAAGTATTTCATGAGGAATTTATTAACTACCCTACTTATGACAAGGATCTCTATGTCTTTGTATAGGTTGTTAAGAAGTGGAAGTACTATCCGATGAGAAAGGAGACCGTAATCCACACTTATCATCAACCACTATATTACGTGTAGGTTCATAGTAATATACAAAAAACCATGCACTACAAGTGGATGGGTGTAATATCCCTCAGCATACCTCGTATAAAATGCAAAAGAATTTTTTTTACAAGATTTATTAGCATGTAGCATCCATGAATCACTTGTCACATACTCCTAATATGATCATCTAATGATATAATCACAATCATTAAGTGAAATAACCATATGGATGGAATAGTGAATTGTGTAAAGGAATAATCATTAGTGTAATTTGTTGTCATAATGCAGTCTGTTGAAACTTGAATCATTAACATCGTTCAATTAATGACAATTTATTAAAAACATGATGAATGATATAATTTCCATATTTATGTAAGGTGATAATATCATCAAGATAGCCAATTATGAAATCACATAAATGAAAATTGACATTATCATAGTAACTCTAAAGGAAAAAACCAACAAACATTTACTGTTATTAAGAAGTTCATGAGGGAATTCATCCCTCACTCAATAGCAACAAAAGATTCCATCTCTTGTTCATTATTGAGATTTTTCAAAAGACACATAATCTTTCATTCAAGCATCATTAATTAAAGGCCCATACATTAAACATGTTATCATGTTTCTCAAACAAATTACCCAACGATTCTTAAGGCATAATATCCTCATGGAATGGCTGTTTACCATAGTAACCATATTCTGCATTTTGTATCACCCAAGTTGTCAAACCATAACATCTTACCAATATATTTCAATAAGCCAAGTTGCCCATTGTAAAATTGCATCCAATGATCTTTCACTCTACATGTACAATAGTGATATATAGTGACTTCATCGCTTACAATAGTATTAGTTATATTCCATCGTTTGATCGTTGAAAAAGAGATTAGTTGAGAAACTATCACTCAATTCTTTACGAAAGTCATTGTTCTTCTATGCAAGCACTATTGCTAATAAAAATTATAATTCCATGATTAACTGTAATTCCTGAAAGATCAAATTGACCAAACGCAAAATATTAATGCTTTTTCATCCAAATATAATGTGAGAAAATTGAAATATCTCTATCTCAAATATTCAATCTCTATCGGTTATCATTTTTATGTCAAAATTACTAATAGCTTATACATATTTTATATCAAATAAAAGTAAAATCCATAACCCCTATTAACCATTTTATTTATAAATGCAATATCAAATGAAAAACCATAACTATTAATGCATTCCCCACATGCAATAACATAATTACTATTGCAAACCATACTGTAATTGTATTTAGTAAATGCAAAACCATGATATTGATTCCCTATTACTCTTATATTCCCAAAAACCATGGGTATAAATCCACAAAACCATGTTTATAAACGTAAACTACAACTATTTTTGTTATTACCCATGTAATAAAATATGCAAATGATATAAACCACCATTATTTTTTTGTCCATATTTCAAATGCATCATAGAAATGCATGCAATTATAAAATCATGGTTATTTATTCATATTTCAAATTTCAAAGCCACATTTAATTATACAATATTAACTTGCAAGCTACATGTGAATGAAGAGTGCATGTCCATATAATAACCAATTATATTTCATCATGCAACAAATAGAATATGCCTACCCATTATCAGTCTAGGAGAGTACCATTACATTCAAAAAATCTCACATAAGTAACCATAGAATGGGTCATGACTCAGGTCAAAATTACTCCCACCATGAGATGTATCTGATTCAAATAATTTTAGGCCATTGTCCACTTTCTTGTCGCAATTAAAATTATGCTTTAATACTTAGAATCCCTCAATAAAAGATGCTACATTGAGACTCATGATGTAGTGGTTATATGTTGAAACCATGCCTATCAACTTATTGGAACGATACCTCACAGAAGTTGAAGTAAATAGAAAGTGAGCGAATACCAACATAGACTCCACTATTATTATTATTTTCTTTAATAGATATATCAATTCTTAAATATTAAACAGTTGTTTTCTAAGGGTCACCATGTTCAATAAACGAACTTTCCACCTTAAAACACCACTACAACTAGAATCCATGGGGAGAAACACACTGCACCCAAGAAAAAGGAAAATATAAGTGGTTTTAGATCCATATTGTATGATTTTTATTCATGTACTGTGCATTTAATTTGAAAAAAGTGTTGGGAGACTCTCCACTCTATATATATTAACATTAAATATGATTAAGAAGTTTGTCAAATCAACAAAGAATGACTCCATTGTAATCAAAATTTTGTTACCAGATACCATGTCAACATATTTTCTACCTTCTACCTTACAATTCCCTCCCTTGAATTCATTTAACCAATGCATTGTTGGTGATCGATCGAGTAGTTGTAAATTTATTCCAAAATTAGGTAGTGGGAGGTTTCTAATTGATTCTTAGTGCTAATCATAGCACGTCAAAAGTAACAACTGCATGTCAAAAATATTATTACAATAATATTTTCATATTATTCAAATCATAAATGTCAAACATTGATATGCAGGTTCTAGGGATATTACATTCTCCCCACCCCGCCAAAAAAAAATAACTCGTCCTTGGTGTTCTTCTCTTCTTCCTTTTGTCATCATTATATTTCTGTCCAATATTTATCTCCCATTGGAATTTTGCTTTTTCATTTAGATTGGTTTTATCTCTCATAATATGTTATTTAGATCATATTTCACTCATGACATCTATCTCTAGTCATGATAGTTCTATAGCCAGAACAACCAAAATGGGATCATTCCCGTTCAAAATGGAGGATTTTTTTTTTTAAGGAAATACTAATTAGTAAAAGCAATGATGTTTTATTGATAACCATAAATATCTACAACTATGAAAATATTCCAATTTTACTTTCAACATTTTAGCCCTTTTTTAATTTCATTAAAAAAAAAAAATCTTCATAAAAACTGGTAACCTGCCAATATTCTTGGAAACCATTGCCACTCCACTCAATATTTTAGTTACATGTGTTTTACCAATTGTGGCAATCACTCTAAGGGTGGTGTATCAGCTCGATAGTAAGCACGTTTGGTAGTCTATTAGCTCCAAGATGATATGTGGTGGCGTATTAACCAAGGATTCCAATATGTATTTCTTAATCTCATTATTTATAATCACAATGCTTTTACTTATCAATCATTTATGTAATTCCATATGCCACCATTTAGCATAGCTCCTCTGAAATTACTGAGAGAGCATATAATTTTCTAATCACATATATGATAAAAGTGGTCATAACTACACAAAGTGCATGATGTCTTAGCCCTTGCTAAAGACATCCACAAATCTGGTATCATGAATTCCTAGAAATACAATAAAGGTTGCGACGTTCCTTCCAAGCATTGAAATACTATTCCACTAATCACCTCTTGAGTGTTAGGAAACTTTCTTTCGAGGAAACTAATTAGAAATCTTTCAAATATGTATACCTCCTCAACCTAAGCAGTGTCCTGCTAGTTCAAGTTATAGGTCGAATCTTTACATCCCATTGGCACCTTCTAATTTTGACTGCCTTAATTTCTCATAGTCATTTTCATACATATTCTACCCATGACATTTATCTTCAGGCATGTTAGATTTTTGTGGTAAGATCAATAAACACAAGGTCATCCCTCTTGGTAAAATGGAGGATTTTTCCATTTTTCTGTTTTTTCCTATCCCCTCTCGGAACATAAATAATTCTAACAATTTCCTGGTAGTTAGGAGTCTAACCTATCACGTGTTGTCTCCTCTTGTATTTTCAAGAATAATAGGAAGTAAAACATTTTTATTTGATCAACAAAAATATTTACATTTACATTATCATAAAAAAATTGTGTATTTTTCACCTTTTTTATTTTCAACCACATGTCATCCTAGAAAATTGCAAAATCATTTAAAAATTGATTTACCACTTTTCCTTGACATTGCTTGCTACTCTACATTTTATTTGATAAAAAGTAAAGTTAAATTCAATTTCCACTATCATAGAATCTTTCCTTGAAGTCGTTTTCATTTACCGACTCATGTTTTATACTAGGTCACTATTCCTTGAAAAATTTTGGGCTTACTATTGGAGGGTCCTCACGGTTTTGGCCTTAAATCAAGGTGTCCCCCATAAATCCAAAAATTCATCAGAATCATGACTAACATTTCATATTTCATGGTTGGTTTTGATTCATGTTTTTCCACATAATATGAAAGCATGCATTTTAGAAAAACACCATTATATCTTCTATGCATAAACATTGCACACCATTTTTGCATAGTGATAAACCTTCACATTTTCAGTCACAAGTCACATTGTAACCTTTTTAACTTTCATTGGTTCTTATATTCCATGCTACCAAAATTTTAGAGACATCACTAGGTTGCCATTAAGCTATGCCTGCTTAATCATACTAGCAACATTAGTCACAACCATACTTCATAAAACCACACACTTCAAAAAATCATGTTATTGACAAAACATCTGGTCAAAAACACTCAAGACACATATCAATTTTTGCATGCATCAATGTTTCTCAATACTTCAACAAACTGAGAAGGTATTGGTCTTGTAAATTTTTTCACTTACATAAAGAATTTTCATGCATTAAGAGTAAGCATAGAAAATAAGGATATATCCTCCAGAAAATACATATAAGGGAATTAAAACAAGGTTTTCCATAAAAAAAATTAAGGGAAATGTTGACCCTATAATAGATATAGCCATTTTGATCCAAACATTATCATCCATCACAAATCTAATCCATTTAAAATAACATTTCATTTTCATGCGTATGTGTCTAAACAAAATTCACTATGCAACATTACTAACTTAAAGACAATAATGCAGACTTTCAAGTCAAATAACTAAATAATTCCAATTGATTAAAATATGCCATCCAGATTCTTTTTTGCAATGATAGAGAAGTCAACATGATTCTACAACATCATCCACTTGATTGATTAGGTTTATTATGTAGTGTCACCAACAATATTCACATATACTGGATGAATTTCCAAAGGTTGAAAATGCAATATTTTGTTAGATGCATGATGTATATAGGCTCCTCATATTAACACCATCATTGAAACATCAACTTGTAGAATTACATTATCATGTCTAAATTTCGCGCAATTAATGTAGTCAACAACACTTGCCTACTACTAGTTTCATCATCAAGTATGTAGAACATACATAGCATATTTCATTGCATACATATTATTGGATAATACATTATTTAAATACAAAAAATCCTTGTTTCACTTATAACCATAGTTACCATTTATGCATGTTTTTAAATTCACATTAGAGACCACAACCCATTTCATTTTTGTTTTTATTATTGATAAAGAAATGCAGTTCCATTTAATCAAACACTTTATAAGGCATTACTGCTATCGTAATCTAAGTTATTTATAACATTTGAGAATTTATAGTCATCCTTATGCATGATTACACCAATATCCACTTTCGTCTTCATCAGTCATAGATGTTAATACCCATACCTAATTTCAAACATATAAGGATACTAATTTACCATTATCAACTGAGTGATGATAACAAATATTGGTAGTGATTTAGAAGCCAACGACACACTCAAGTTTGGACGACGTATTGTCACCATTAAACCAATAATATGAGAATTAATTAACATTATCAAATTGTTTACAAGTTTATCAATAATCATCAACAAAAAATGAATCATGCATATTCCAATAAACTTATTGTAATATACCTTCAAAGATAAATCTAATCATTTTTTGGTAGATCACATACAATATGTTAGTATTGTAATTACCAAAAGTGATGCCATTAATCTTTTTAACTAACCATATGGTATCATGTGTTTCTAATGCACATGAGGATAGTTCAATTTATTAAATAGACAATGCCACCAAATTATTGTAAATTCAATCAACATTCAAATTAATTCCACAACAAGATACAATCAACAGTTAGTCATTACAGCAATATTAAGCATCCTTTTACTCTACAAGGCCTACCAATTTAACTCCTTGCTTATTCTAAACATTCAAGAGAGATATTTAATGCTTTTTAAACATTCTAGCATGCTATCAATAACTTCAAGGAAAACCCATGTCTTCCTACACTCTTTCACTATCACATTGTTTCCATTATTGACAAAACAATGCATCTATTCATTATTTTCTAAAATTATAAGCAATACATTGCGATTCCAAGATTTTTATTTTAATGCATCGTTAAAATTTATCTAAAGAGTATGGATACAAAGCCTGGTAGTCAATCCTAATCCACACTATCATTATTTACAGTGAGTGCTCAAAATTGTCCACAGTTTAATTGTAATCAAATGCAACAAAATTTCTAACTACTTTTAATCAACATAGGGACTCAATGTCATCAACATTATTATTCTTCAAAGCAGTGATTAAAGCTGTTATTCTTCAAAGAAGTCATTAATATCATACCTAAGCATCACCTAATAGTGTCATATCTCTACTCTTCATTCTTAAAGAACCCAATATGTGCGAGTGATGCAACCTGGATCTACACCACTTGTAACATCCCTACATATACCTCGTACAAAATGCATAAGATTAATTTCTTTTTTACAAGTTTTACCGGCATGTGGCATCCATTAATAACTTATCACATACTCCTAATCTTATCATTTAATTATTAATCACAATAATTAAGTGAATTAATCATAGGAATGTAATAGAGAATTGTGTAAAAGAATAATCATTAGTGAAACTTCTTGCCATAATGCAATCTATTGCAACTTTTCATCATTAACATTGTTCAATTAATGATACCTTATTAAAAACATGATGAATGATATAATTTTAAATGTTATGAAAGGTGATAATATCATCAATATACCAAATTAGGAAAGCACATAAATGAACACCAATATTTTCCGAGAACCCTGAAGGGAAAAACCAACAAACGTTTATTTTTATTAAATTTTTCATGAAGGAGTTCATCTAACACTAAATGAAAATAAGGGAGTCCATCTCTTGTCCATTGTTCATATTTTACAAAATAAACATAATATTTCATTCAAGCATCCTTAACTAGAGGCCCATATGTTAAACATGTCATGTTTCTCAAAAACATTACGCAACAGTTCTTAAAGCACAATATCCTCATGGCACAACTATCTTGCCACAATAACCATCTTCCCCATCATGGATTATCCTTATCAAAGCACAACAAGTTAGCAATATTTTTCAATAAACCAAGTTTCCTATTGTAAAACCACATCTAATGATATTTCACTGTACATGTAGAATAATTATATATAGTGACTTCATCGCTTGTAATAGTATCAGTTATAGTCCATTATTTAATCATAGTAAATGAGATTAGTTTAGAAAATATCACTCAATTATTTGCGAAAGTCATGATTCTTCTTTGAAAACGCTATTGTTAGTAAACAATCTAATGCCATGATTACATGTAATTCATGAAATATCAAATCGTCCAAACCCAAAAGATCAAGTCTTTGTCATCCAAATATAATGCGAGAGAATTGAAATCTCTCTACCTCAAATATTCAATCCTACTGATTATCATTTTTATGTCAAAATTATTAATAACTTCTACATAGTTTATATCTTTGCATGGAAACACTTCCTTGCACATGCACAAATAAAAGTAAAAGCCATAATCCAACATATCTTTTTATTTATAAATATAATATCAAATGTAGAACCATAACTATTATTGCATTTCTCATATGAAATACCATAATTACTATTGCAAACCATACTATTATTGTATTTAACAAATGAAAAACCATGGGAAAAAATTCACAAAACCATGGTATTAATTCCAAGTTACTCTTCTTGACCCAAAAACAATAAGTATCAATCCACAAAACCATGTTTATAAAGCTAAACTACAACTATTCTTGTTATTACCCATGGAATAACATATGCAAATAATATAAAACATCATTATCCTTTTTGTCTATACTTCAAATGCATCTTATAAATGCATAAAATTATAAAAGCATGATTATTTATCCATATTTCAAATGAAAAACTATATTTATATAATATTAACTTACAAGGTGCATGTGAATGAAGAGTTTGCATGCCCATACAATAATCAATTGCAATTTATCATGCAATAGTTAGAATATGCATACCTATTATCAATTTAGGAGTGTAATATTCCTAATGTAAAATTACAATGATAAACAAAGAAAACATAGTGAAAACACATATAAAATAGAATATGCCAAAATATGCTCTTATCTGAGCCATTTTATTGATATAGTTGTTGGGTACAAATGTAAGATCAGAAAGCATGCACCTCGGCTTGCCCAAGACAAGCTAACAATATCCAAGTGATGAAATCAGTTGCTCTAAGATGCAATGTAGCTATCCCCAACAATCTTTGGGTTGTCCCAGTGAAAATGACAATGTTTCCTACACATTATAGTTTCTCGAGCCTCCTCCAGTGCTCAGAAAATTTCAAGAAATTAAACCCAGTCTCTCCACCAATAATCCACAAGAACCCATGAAGGAATTGACCGAATGTTGACCTCAAAATCTTGGCCCAATTTCCCCTAGCTCCTCTAGCTGCTAGCTGAGTTGGGACCCTTGTTTGACCCCTCAAATCTACCCAAAAAATTATGTCAAATTAATCTTGGCCTCTCCTCAATAAACCTAGAAAAATCTAGAAACGGTTTGCACTAGTTTTGAAGCTTCAAAATTGACCCCGCAAAGGATTTTCCCTTCTCCACTGCTATAAAATGTCGCTTGTAGAAGATATTTATTTGATTCTCACCAAAAGGGCTATGAACCATCCAAAAATCCCCTCCAATCAAATTCCAAACACCCCGTCTTCTTAATCTTTCTCTCCAAGCCTTCCCCACACTCATCACCCACAAATGACTGTGCAATCCTCGACAAGATGACACATGCTCAATCCTGATAAATTCATACTACTGAGTGTGGATCTCTTTCCTCCTAAAATTTCCCTTCTTATCTTTTGCAACTTGGAGAATGAAACCCTAGCAATGGATGTGGCCTCAATTCATCATTTCCACTCATATAAGGAACTGCATACTCCTTGGTTCTACATCCCAAATGGCCAAGGAAATTTGTGGAGCTACATGGTATCCTCCCAACTACCAAATATGAGTATAATTTTCCTCCCTAGGGTGGCACTCGTGCTCCACCGATGAAGAGGGTGAGATTTCCCCTTGGAAACCTCCAGTGCTAAACAACACTTGTGACTCAGCTAAACAACTTGAGCAACAATGTGGAAAATGGCAAATTATCAAAAGTGCTAAAATGATGCTACCTTCCTCTTACTTATAAGTTCTTCTATATTCCTTCATGTGGGCCCCTTCACCAAGCAATTTGAGCTCCCTCATTAGCCATTTGAATTTATCCATCAAGGGGGTGTTTATTTCATCATGGGGTGGTCCCCATATCCCACCATGTGATTAATTTTCCCTTTGTCTAATGTTTGGGGCCTCCACTACCAAACAAAATTAAATTAATTAATGTCCATCAACTTTTCCTAGGTTTGCATCCAAAATTTTCCCCATCCATAGTTTACAAAAATTAAGAAATGAATTTAGCAGATTTTTATTATAAGGGATATCGTAGTCCTCCTGGCCAAATATTTCTTATCCTTGAGCATACTCTCTAGTTATTTCTCCCCACTATCACTACAAAATCTGCTGGGGTCCCAAGTGTGCCATTGAATTGTACCTCACCTCTACACTGTCTTGGCATGAAAGAATCCCTCAATATAAGGATCCCAAGCCATCCTATCCAACATGAAGTTTTGCTTGCTCCACTCACTATCATGCCCGGTATAAGTACCAAAATTCCTAGCATGCCATCAATGAGTAGGGGATCATGATAATTTTGCACTATGCCCAACTCCTCAGGAAGTTTTCTTACCACGTAGGCCATCCCATGTACTCCAAGAGTATACTCTTGAAGGTACCACTCAATCCCTGCAGAGATAATGTCTCGCTCATGTGAACTTCTCTTGACATCATCCTGCTAGCCTACCTGCCACACTAATGAAGTCCCCCACTCCATCAGTGACTCGCTAAAGCTCAATTGAAAATCTACATGATCTCTCCCTATAGTAGCCAGCTCATCCCTAAAGGTTATCCAGTTGTGAAGAGCTATGATGTTAAGGTCCCCCACTAATCTCATAGTGGCTCCACCAAGCTGATGTTGTGCTACTCTGACTATGACATACTCCCCATCATGTGTGGATTGCATCCTCCTCTCTTGAGGCCTAGTGGTGAAAAATATGTGAGATCCAAGCTCATCCTGCCCATACATCTCCATGATGCCAATATCTACCCTTCCATTGCCAATCTCATCCGTGAGCAACAATAGGATAATTTTTCCTCACCATGCAGTGGATGGCTCAGTGATCCCCCATGTGTGAACCTCAAGGTGAACTATATCACCCTCTTCCATGACCCTGCTCATCACAAAGTGGAGTGATCCACCTGCCAACTGGATCCATGGATCCCCCAACCATATTGTGAGCTCATAACTCCCACTTCTAACGAGATGTCATTGCATAATTCTGCTACTTGTTGGAACCCATATGGACCTAATATCTAAACCCTCTATGTATCCCATGGGTGGACCTCAAGTATCAAGATTCTATCCCACACAAGCCAACCTTCCCTACTTCCGCTAGACCACACAGTGAAATCTGCTATCCCAACTCTTGACGACACACCTGGATACTGCTTGGAGTCTCGATGCCCTACTGTAGACAAAGTCTACCATCCACTATCCTTTGGGCTCCTATGATACCTCAAACTATCTCTCTAGAAGTGCATCATGCAGTTCCCTCGCAATCGACTCCCCATGTGTGAGTTTGGGAGTGCAACTTACGCTACCTCAGTAATAAACCACGCCATCCCTAAGCTTGTATTCATCAGCTCATGCCTCCACCAAAACGTCTCAGATAGAGAGTCATGGGTGGTTAGTTCCCTAAGGATAGGATCAAGAGTCTACAGGGGTACCGAAGAATAACCCTATGGATTCCCCTCTCTCTACCTCAAATATGCTGATAAACTAGTCAAAGAATGGTCTTTGTTGAATATGGCGTCCTTAGGAGCTCAACCACGTCCTCGTCGATCCTGGGTGAGCTGCACCCATCGATAAATCTAGTGTCCTTGTCCACAAGTCTCATTGGAGGCAATGCTCTAAGGGCCCACCATGCCAAACCATATGCCACTGCATAGCACCAAGTACCACCGTACTCCTTGAAATGCCATTGTATGCCACAACCTGTCCCTATACACCACAAGATATCACCGACTATCGATATATCACCTTGTACCGTCCCTTGCCATGTCTGTGTTAAGGCACTAGTCACTCTTCACATGTACTCAATGTGATGTAAGACACTCCTACTCCAAAACAAAATCCAACACACTACGGTACACGACCATACATCTCCATGTCTACTTGTATACAACTACTCAATGCTAGATCTGATGGCCTATAGCTGTGTCTCTACATGTTGGGCCACACCTGATGAGTATCATCACCTCCACCGTTGCATCATTGTACCAGCCGATGAATGCATATTTACTCCAAATCCTCCCTAAGGGATCCAAAAAGTGAATCTCCCTATGTGTCAGTAGTGATGCCCCCACTGCTCTGCCCCTTTACGTCATATGTGCCCCACACAAATGTGATGAATTCCCAACTCCATACAAGGCATCATCTGGTGGCTTGCTAATGCCACCTCCTCCAACAAACTCTTGCTAGAGTATGTTGATTAGCCTGTGATCCCGTGTACAATCATCACATGAAGACAACCCATGGATTCTTTCCATAAATTGGTTGGCCATTGGTGATGGCCGAAATTCCCCTAGAAAATGTGCACACTACCCTACTAGGTCAATTGTACCATCTAGGTCATAGTCAACCGTCATACGTGGGAAATGATAGGTAGTCCCAGAAGGATCTGAATGCCAGTCTGGGCTTCTATTATCCCTAGTGCATAGAAACTCTGATGAGCTACACAATGGTCCACCACCATCTGCATAGGCCACTCCCCCGGATACCAACTCAGAATCTCTCGCCATACAACCCTAAGAGAGGGATTGAATCCACGAACTCTTGCATATAAAACAACCCCAACATGTGGATGTTTCACACTGTGCAACTCTGATCATCTCATCCCGTTATCTTGGTCAACACATGACATCTGACTAGGTAGCTCTATCTCTGTCTCTCTCTCTTTCTCTAATGGGCAAAGGTGACCCAATAGTTATGCCAGTCTTGTCTATGTATGCATGAAGAGGGCTACTTCGACTCTCCAATGTGCCCTCTAACTATACCATTAAGGAATTGAACCATTCCCCAATGTGAGCCAACTTAGCTACTAACTCTTCACAAACCATTCTCATGTCATCCAACTAATCATTTTGTAGTAGAATAGCCTCCCGTATTGATGTGGCCTTCCTTTTTAATGATAAAAGGTCGGCGTGAAACTGATGACACTACTGTGTGTGAAAATCGTCCAACACCTGTGTATCTCCTAGCACCTCACCAAGGGTGGATACGTCTCCTAGCACCTCACCGATTTGATGTGTGCTACTATCCTCCAAAAACTTGGACACGACCGTGGTCACCAACTCAACGGATTACCTTACTAAGGTATGCTCTACTCTCTCCACTAAGATATTAACTGGCACAATCATGAAAGTCTCCAACACAGGTAACGTATATTCCATACTGGGTGTATCTACTTGCTCCCCACAATCCTGTGTAGATGGCTTCACCCCCACGGCCTGCGCAACTCTAGTGTCTCTTATGTAAGGAAGAGGATAGTTCTGGTCCAACACCTTCATCAATTGGGTCAGGAATTCGTGTATATTAAATCCCCTTTGAATCATGGGTCATTTATGGTTAAACCTGTCACTATGTATACATGCACGAATCTTCCCTGATCTAGTTGGCTACCCTACAACTAGCCAAGATCATGGCTCTGATACCACTGTAATATTCCTAATGGAAATTTATAATGATAAAGAAAGCAAACATAACAAAAACACGTACAAAAATTTACATCACATAAAATGACCAGAAAATGCCAAAATTTGCGTTGAGCTAAGCCTTTTTATTGATATAATTGTTGGGTATAAAGGTAACACGAGAAAGCATGCACCTAGGCATTCCCAAGTCAAGCTAACAATATCCAGGTGATGAAATCAATTCCTCTATCATGCAATTTGGATGTCCCCAACAATCTTTGTGTTATCTTGGTGAAAAATGCATGACTACCTGAAAATAATAGCTGTTAGGGCCTCCTTTGATACTCAGAAAATTCCAAGAAATTAACCGCAGGCTCTCTAACAATAACCCACAAAAACCTACAAAGGAATTCGCAAAATGTTGACCTCGGAATTTCGACCCAATTTCGCCTATGTCCTCTAGCTGCTGGCTGACTTGGGACCCCTGTTTGACCCCTCAAACCTACCCAGAAAATTCCGTTCAATTATTCTTGGTCTCTCCTCAATAAACCCAGAAAAACCCGGAAAGTATTTGCAATAGTTTTGATGCTCCAAAATTGACCACCCAAAGGCTTGGTCCTTCTCCACTACCAGAAAATGTCACCTGTATAATATATTGTGTTTGTTGCTCCTCAAAAGAGTTGAGAACCCTCCAAAAATCCTCTCCAATCAAACTCCAAACACATCAACTCCTCAATCTTTCTCTCCAATCGTTCCCCATACTTGCACCCCACAAATGACTGCATAGTCCTGGACAAGATGACACAGGCTCCATCCCCAGAAATTTGTACTACTGAATGTGAATCTCTCTCCTCCTGCAATTTCCATTCTTCCCTCCTAAAATTTGGACAATGAAAGATCAGCAATGGATGTGGCCTCAATTCGCCACTCCAACTCTCAAAAGTAGTTGTGTACTCGTTGGTTCCACATCCAAACTGGCCAAGGAAATTCATGGAGTTGCATGGTATCCTCCCAACTACCAAATATGAGTAGAATTTTCCTCCCTAGGGTGATACTTGTGGTCCACCAAAGAAGAGGGCGAGATTTCCCCTTGGAAACCTCTAGTGCTAAACAACACCTGTGAGTCAGCTAAAGAACTCGAGCAACAATGTGAAAAATGTCAAATTATGGAAAATGTTGAAATGATGTTGCCTTCATCTTATCTTTAATTACTGCTCGCTTCCTTCACGTGGGTCCCTTCACCAAGAATGTTGAGCTCCCTCCTTAGCCATTCGAATTTCTCCATCAAAGGGGTGTGTGTTTCATCATGGGGTGGTCCCCACATCCCTCTATGTGATTAATATTCCATTTTTCTAATGTTTGGGGCCTCGACTACCACACAACATAAAATTAATTAATGTCCATCCACTTTTCGTAGGTTTGTATCCAGAATTTTCCCCATCCATAATTTACAAAAATTGAGGAAGGCACTTAGCAATTTTTTATTAGAAGGGATATTACAAGGAGAGATCCATTACATTAAAAAATAACACAAAAGTAACTACAGGATGGGCCGTGACTCAGGTTAGAATTGTTACCACCATGAGAGGTATTTGTTTCGAAGACCTTTAGACCTTTGTCCACTTTCTTGTCGCCATTTGAATTATTCTTTAATGCTTATAATCCCTTAATGAAGCTGCTACAATGAGACTCATGATGTTGTGGTTGTATGTTGAAACCTTACCTGTTGATGTATTGGAACAATGCCTCAGAGAAGTTGAAGTAAACAATAGGGGAGTGAGTACCAACATATAATGCACTATTCTAGTCATTTTCTCTCATTGAGATATCAACTCCTCAAACTTAAATAGTGGTTTTATAAGGGCCACCATGGCCAATAAATAGGCTTGCTACCTTAATACAGCATTGAAATTGGAATCCATGGGGTAAAAAACACCACACTCTAAGAAAAGGAAGAAATAATTGGTTGCAGATCCACATTGTGGGGTTTTTATTCACGTACTGTGCATTTAATTTGAAAACGGTATTGTGGAACTCTCTACTCTATATATATTAATACTAAATATGATGAAGAAGGTTTCCAAATGAACAAATAATGACTCTATTGTAATAAACATTTTGTTACTAGATACTGTGTCAACATATTTTCTACCTTGTACCTCACAATTTCGCCCCTTGAATTCCTTGAACCAATGCAATCTTGGTGATCGATCCAATAGTTGCAAAATTGTTCCAAAATTAGGCGATAGGGGCTTTCTAACTAATTCTTAGTGCTAATTGTAGCACATCAACAGTGAAAACCACACGTTAAAGATATTAATACAATAATATTTTCATATTATTCAAATCATAAATGCCAAATGTTAAATGCAGGTTCTAAGCATATTACAATGGAGTTTCTATAATAGTCTTATTTAGCGATCAAGTACAAGAGGGAAACATAAAAAAAAGTTGGCTGGCATGCTTTCAAGGCCACTCACATCAAATATAACAACTTTAGAAACTATGAAGCATGTGGAGCCTTTACCCATGCTCCATACATAGAGGAATATATACAGGATGAAGACTTCAAGGAGATGTTTCAAAAGATGCAAAGCTAGAGTCATGTGCACAATGGTGATAATGTAGCTGACTACCATCTCAAGAATGGGCTACTCTATAGGTTAGATAAGGTTTGTGTTCATAAAGGTGAGCGATTCCAATTTATCATAGAGGCTCACACCTCCAAGGTTGTAGGTAACTTTGGTGTAGGGAAGATAGTGGCCAACTTGCAAAGGTATGTGTACTAGCCTACGATGCAAGAAGTAGTAGTTAAGTTCATAAGAGGATGCATTCTTTGTTATATCGACAACCCTAGCAATAAGAAAAATGATCTATACCATCCCTTGCTTGTACCTGCTCATGCTTGGGAAAAAAAATTCATCAAGTTTGTGGGAGGCTTATGAACAACTAGGAAGGGATATGACTGCTTTTTCATGGTAGTATATAGGTTTAGCAAGATATGTGTCCTAATGTCCTATAGAAATACCAATAGTGGGAAAGAACTAATGGATTTGTTCTCGGATAGGTCTGGGTGAACTTTGGGATACCAAGGGTAATTATTTCATATAGGGACATGATATTTCTCAGTGAATTTTGGAATACAATGTGGAATAAGATGGACACAAAGTTGAAGAGGTCTATCACATTCCATCCAAAAATAGATGGGTAAACACGAGTAGTCAATGAGTCTTTGGTGAAATTTTTGAGGCGTTACAATCAGAACCATTTGAAGCCATGGGATGAAAATACGGTATATATACAACACTTTTATAATATATGAATCATTACTTCTATTAGTATGTCCCCATTTGAAACTTATTTTGGATATTTTCCACCTCCACCTTTGGATATTACATATGAAAAAGAAGGAAGAGTGAGAGAGGATCTTGTAAGGGATGCATTAAGGTTAGAAATATTTGTTGAGAAAATCAGACATATCCATTCATTGGTATAACAGACACTACAAAAGTCATAGAAAACACAAGGCCACACATGATAAAAAATACAATAGGGAAGTAATTCATCGTGGGAGACAAATTATAATTATAGTCAGACAAGGAGAGGCTATAGGGTATTGGTAAGAAAAACCAAGGCTCTGTGATATGGTCCCTTTGAGATATAAGAAAAGGTGAGAGATAATGCATATGGACTCTGTCTATCCCAATAAATGCACATTTACTTAGTGGTGAATGTATAAAATTTGAAACTCTATGAGGCTTCCGTGTTGGGTTAGGATTAGGAATAGATCCTCATTTTTGTAAGGAATTGGTACCAGATGGTTAGGCATAATTGACAGAGGATACAATTTTGCAAAGGAGGTCAATAACTACAAGACAGGGCCAACATGAACGTTACTAAATTGGGTTGAAAGGATAGCTTTCAAGCAAGGATAAATGGCACTCTAGGAAAAATGTAAGGAAAAATTTCCTTGCCTCATTTAATAAAAGCGTTTGGGGACTAAAATCGTCCCAAAATGTGGAGGTATGATATGGATTGGATTATTATATTAATTTTAATCTATATTAATGTTTTTAGAGTGGAAAAAATGGAGGAATCAACTCATGACCATTTTTACCTGGGGGTCTCACTTTGGTGAATTGGGGTCTATAATCTTTCGGAAGCAATTTGAGATATTAAATGACATTTTCCATGGGTTTAAACTTTTACGCTTAAGGAAAAGACCCAAAAGACCCCTTAATCTTATCTTTCACATAAATAGCTTTCCAATGACACAAGAATCACCTCAATTGGAATTCATGTGCAAATGTTATGCCAATTGAAAGTTGGCCTTCTTGTATTGACTGCCATGATTTGAGATGATGCCATGTTGGCCCCCATCATTCGCGCAAAATGGGTTATTCATGTGACCATGAAGAAGGGCACTCTAGAAGAGTCCATATTGTAACTCTAGCTCAAAATTGAAGGATTTAAACTTAACCACTAGTAAGCTATAGACCCATGTTATAATGTAGCCAATGAGAGGGAAATGAGTTCCATTATATTCGAGTACATTTTGTTCCATAGATGAGTAGAGTAGTTGAGAGTGCATAGAGAAAAAGAGAGAACAAATAGAGAGGGTTTATTGATTTTTATATTCCACAGATCATAGGTCTCACTCCTATGTACTTATATCCATTTCCATTTAGAGAAAGAAAGAGCAATGTGGCTTCACTTTCCATTTGGGTTTCTTCCCATAAAAAAGTTTCTCATATCATGTCTTGTGTTATTATTGTTTTAAATAATTATATTTTTGTATATTCTTTATTTTCCACATGTTACATACCTAAAAACAATAACTTAATAAATCCATGAATATAAAAAAAATAACCTTATAAAATACACTTTAAATTTAAAGTTAAATTTTATTAAATTTATTATGACAAATTATACTATAAAATATCCACAATATTACTATATATATAAAAAAAAAAATTTGAAAAATAACTCAATGTAACATTAATCCTTATTCTTAATATATTACATAATATATAAAATAAATATATCATAAACATAAACCTAACTTAATGCAATAATCATATAAACATAAAAATATTCCCAAGTTGATTTTTTAATATTTATCAAGATTATAGTTAAAGTAAATATTTACTCCTGTTCAATTTTAAAATATCATATTATATTTATTTTAATTATAAATTAATATTAACAAATAATTAATTATATAATTAAAATGACTCTAATTCATTAATTTTTAACACATTTCCTCCCCTTCGGGATCGGAATCCACTTAGATGTATAATGTTTCTTCTAGGTTACGCAATCCACACTTATACATAATACTTCTTTGTGATGCAACAAACATAGACCCAAGCGTTTTGTTATTTATTGTCACCACATCTCTTCTCTACTTTATATTATTTCTGATTATTTTATATTATCACTTTCTAAATGACATTGCCTTATCGTATCATCACTAGATTCAAGAATGGTTGGTGCAAACGAAATGTTCAATTACATATTTCTTGTTATTAACGCCTGACTTCAATGACTGGCTTTTGGAAATTTAAACATGAGTTGTTATTGACACATGACTTTAAACACTCACATATTGAAATTTAATTTAAATGTTAATAGTTTATATATATATATATGATGTCTCATCAACCTCACCACCTACCCTCTCTATGTTGTTTCGCTTCTTCCATTTTGACCGCACAACAGACTAGGATTCCAAATGAAATGAATATATTATCACCCCCTAATGACTTTCAGGATAAAGATAGAGAATCGTGAAGGTAGGTAAAGATTGAGAATCGTGAAGGAATGTATTAGAATCTTATTGTTAACCGCTGGCTTCAATCACTCACGTTTTGAAATTTAAAGATTAGTTGTTATTAACACCTGACTTTAATCACTCACATTTAGAAATTTAATTTAAATGTTAACAGTATAAGTGTATATATATATATATATGAGATGTCTCACCACCTACCTTCTCTGTATTGTTTAGCTTCTTCAATTTTGACCGCACAAAGGACTGAGGATTCCAAATAAAATGAATATAATATCACCAATTTTGACTTTCATAGAAGAGAAAGGAATCGCCGATGAGAAATGGAAACGTGTCATGCAAGAAACAAATGGAACTCCAAACTTGTTGGCGCATTAAGTCATTGCGCCTGTCCCAGACCTGAGAACAAGTTTCGCTCGTTGCCAACTTTGAAATACAATTGGGATTAAAGATTGATGTATTTAAGCAGCTTGTAGCAAAATGCCTCTTCGGTAAATTTTGATAGGTAATCACTGTGCTTCCCCAAAAAATTTTCACGTTTCTGCAGTCCATCTCAAATATTTATGGGAAAAAGTATCCCATGAAAGCTCCATCACTGTAAATTTCACAAAGCTGGCGATTATCCTATTACAAAATTGTAGACTGGAGCTTACTTCTCGGGGGTTGTACGGCCTACTTCTTACGGGGTTGTACATTTGTCTACAACAGAGAAGCTAAGCTACTTCAAGGATTTTCGATTAAGAATTCGTTGAGAAAGCTTAGTGTTCACTTATCTCAGTTCAGATTACTTCATTTTTCCAATCTTGATGAACCATGCACATAGAATAACATGTTTAAAGTGAGTGATTGTCCGCGTTTTACCTTTTATGTTGAATTCCTGAACATCTTGATTGTAGGTATAGAGTCAGCGAACAACTAAATAATTTTTTAGGGAGGAAATGGCCAATAAATGTGGGAACATTTTGAACCGTTTTATTTTATTTTTTTAATTTTTTTTTTAAGAAAGTGTATTTAAATTACTGAAAATTTAATAAGGTAGGTGTTGTTATCTTGTGTTGTCTTAAAGTTGGATAAGTTAGATGTTGTTAAGCAGTTACATTTATTTTATTCACAAGTTTTTAATATATTTATAAACAAAGCTCTATGATGTAGTTAATGAATCTTAAATATTAAAAAATAAAGAAGTCTAATTATAACAGAAAATAAGAAAATATGAGGACCATTAAGAATTATAGAAAGGTTTCGTTTTCAAATAATAGATAAAGGGAATAGTTTGATATAAATGTATATTTCAAAGGTATTTGAGAATTGAATCAATATTTTTAGATATCTTTAAAGTTTTTGAGAATTAAATCAATATTTTTGGATATTTTTAAGATTTCTATATGATTTATGGCAGAGTTTGAAAATTATTTTCTTATAGCGGGTCATTTGTACTTTTATATGGTGCATGCAATGTAATAGTTAATATTTATTATCAATATTTTGTATTAAAAAGTATTAAATTATTTATTTATCATATGCTAATAGGGTAAATATAATTGCAGGTTTTTTATTTACATTTTGCAACTTTGCAATCTTCTTTTACTAACTTTGAATTATGTTAATTGGTTGCAGTAAATGATGATAAAGAATAAGTATGTCTATCTCATTTTTCTTTATAATTCTAAAAAATAGAGATCATTTTTATCAATTTTTTTTAAAGAAAAATTTAATTATTCTTTCCTAAGTTATATGCTATATATCACTATCAATCTATATTAGAATATTTTATGAACTAATGAAATATGTTTTATCTAACTAATAATATTTAAATATTTTACATGTATTATATATTTATTTTACCAATAAATATTTTTTAATGTATGTTTTTATTGTTGTTATTTTCAAAATTATTTAAACAAGTAGTTTATAATTTATGTTAAATGAAAATTGTATTTGAAATATTGTTTAAATTTTAATTTTTTTTTTGCAAATTTCAATATATTAAAAATAAATTTTTAATTTACACAGTTTTATTTTACCTGTTTGTTACATAACTAAATATTGTTGTTTATCCTTTCCACATTATTGTTCTAAAAATCATGAAAGATAAAAATATAAATATACAAACTAAAATGTAAAAATACATAATTATGTTAATAATTTAAATATGTTCTTTAATTTAAATAAAGTTATTGTTTCGAATAAGTTGAAAGCCTATTTCTAATTATTGGTAATTTTGTTTCCAATAAGTTGAAAACTCATTTGTAATTTTAAAATTCACACTTATTGTAATGTTTTTAGTTTTATAAAATTTAAATTTTGATGTTTATTCAACTTACATAAATATTAATAATTTTATTTTTTACATATTTTTGAAATTTAGACTTACTATAATGTTTTTTGTTTTATAGAATTTAAATTTTGATGTTTATTCAACTTTAATAAATATTAACAATTTTCTTTTTTAGATATTTTTAATGTAATCATTATTTATCTTAAATGTAATTTTTCATTTTATAATTATGTAAATATATTGATTTTTAAATTTATTACTATACACTTTCATATAACCATCTATAATTTCATGTATTTATTCACTTTGAAAGTTTATCATTTTTGATTGTATATAGCCATTACATTATTCATTTACTATTAAGAAGTATTTTGAATAAATATTTCTCTAGTTTAACTTCAATCAAGAGTAATATCAACTAATTTGATTTTAAGAAATAATATACATTTTTCAATAACGATAATTTTTTTCTAAATTTAATTTTTTAACATGTATATTTCGAAATAATAAAAATGTGTTAACTCAACACAATTATATTAATGCCCCAAATGCGGGTGGAAATTGTCCATCGTTGTCCTCAGAAAATTAATCGCCCTAATGCATTCTCATCACAAGTGGCGACCTGCAACCTCCAATCCTTCCACACATACACATTGATCTCAATGAGCTATAACTTAATCAACCATATCTATGACTTGATTTCTAGGTACTTTGACAACATGCCTCATTTACACCGCTCTCCACTCCCTCATCTTTGGAGCTCCTTCTAGTTATCCAACTTCCTCCTATTCATTTTCCTCATTATGAACCCTTATCTCCCCCTTAGCTATCCTCTCCATGCCCATCGGGAGATTAGCAAATACACATTCTACAAATCATCCTTCCCCTGGTTTGTGAGCCACACAAGGAGGTGGAGGTCATGGTCGTGGGTGACCTCCGCAAGTAGTTTCCTAGGACACAAATTCAACTCTCTATGACTTGGACATTCCTCTGAGCATTCGACACAAAGTTACTTCTTTGGAAGCTAACAAGTACATGCATCTAAGAGATGGGAAATGGGTTCTTTGGAATATTCTAGCGAGGCACCTATGGAAATAAGAACAAGATAGAAATATTGTTGAGTTGAAGGTTGCAGAATCCAATGGCCAATTCAGTCGCTTCCGCTTGTCCTTGTGTCACTTTTGTCGTCTCTTTTATATCTCCTTCCCTCCAATTTAGCTTAGTGCCTCCTCCTCCAACTCCTAAGATAGCATTCGCTACCCCACTAACGCACCTTATTCTCCCTCTGCCTTAGCTCAGACAGATGATGTTCTGAAGTAGGGTCTAAAAAATGTGCAAGTTGTGAAGGCACTGACTCAATAGGATTCTAGTTCCTTTTGGTGTCCCATCGTCGAAGACCGTTCAGAGGAAGTTGTAGCTCCAAAGATGACCAGCAACATATAGGATACCTCTATGACTACCATAGGAAAGCAATATGTTTCTCTAGTATTTCACTATGACACATAATCTCAGTTTTCAAGCATATCATCACAGGGACTTTTTAGTTTTGGCATATAGTTCTTATTGCTATACTCTTTGGCTTAGAATAAAGTGAAACTTGTTATTCTATATTAAAACTTTGTTTACCGCTAAATTTTTTGGACCTCATGCTTGAATCTGGGACCTTCTGGTTTCCCCATGAAAGGAAGTTGGTCCCATAATGGTTATCTCCGACATTATCACAACTATGTAAATTATGTATATCATTTTTTCTAATATGAAGTTTTTGTCTTACTTACAAAACAAAAACATAACCATATTAATGTCATGCAAAATTGGTATTTACAATTAGTCAATATAAAGAGCTAAGTTAATCAATAAAATGTATTAGTCTAAATAAGACTTATGTTTCACATTGGTTTATGGTAAAAATTTTTTATAGATTATCTTACAATAACTCTAAAGTGTATTGAGAACAATATATAGTGAACCCAAAATTTTGAGATTATTGGAAATCTATTCAAAATAACAAAAGGATTTTGATTGCATTGAACAATAAAGGAGTATACTACCTTTCATTTAGAAAATATTTTATGTTAGATAGTTGTACAATAACTACCCAAAAATTAGGGAAAGGAAACATATTTAAGAAAAAAATTGTAAAATTGATTTTAAAAACTATTTATATTTATTGATTCTTGAAACTAATTAACTTATTACAAAAGTTTTCAAGGTTGAATTAATATCCATTTCATAAATTTATCTCTTTAATGTAAACAAAAGAATAGAGGAAGAAAAATCTTAAGTAATGTGTTTATGTTTAAATATATAGAGAATATTGAATAAGATGTTCACACACAATGATTTAAGTTTTTTGAGAATTATAATTTGAATTAGGATCCATTTTATTTTGAATATAATATTTATGAAAATAATAACATCTATATTTGAAATTGAATTTTATATTATTTATGAATCATGAACTGTCATGAATATTCCACTAGGCAATTCGTCACAACAAATCTGAAAATATTATATTAAAAATCTGAGATTCTACAATATTACAGTTTTATTAAACTTTAAGATATGTAAACTTAATTGCTAATAATGCATGCATGCGAATAAAAATTATGCAGAAAAGTATAGAATGAAAAAATAATCACACACACACATAAGAAACAAGATATGCTCTCTGGGAAACCCTTTCAGTAGAAAACCCAGTTGGAAGGTAAGGTCACTTCGCTCTCTTTCTCTGTCTAGTAATATGTCTACAGGTACAAAGAAGTAATTCTTGTGGCCTGTGGGATGCTACAATGCACAAAACCCCTTTGTTTTCTCTACCTCCTATCTCTCCTAGTTATCTTGCCTCACTTATGGAAAAAAAATTCTCGAAAGAATGGAATGCTTATCCCTCCTTGTGGCCTAGTTATAACACATCCCGATAGCCTATTAGTTGTTAATTTTTACTACATCAACTCTTAAATAGAGTTACAATATAGAATATTGTAGAGTATTTTACATCATAATCACATGGATAGCCCCTTTTCCATGAATAATGGGGGCAAACGCCGCATCCTCATGAACTGGTGTGAAAACATGAAGGTCAACTTCTGAGTGGCATAAGTTTTTCATACAGTCTCTGATTCACGTGCTTATTGCATTTTTGCAAATATGTTTGTGTGTAGGATAACATGAAATGGTGTGGTCTTAAAGAGGAAAATCATTTCCCCCAAAAAATTTCGTTTGATGCCTCAAAACACTCTCGAATGGTTTCAGACCTCGTTTTTCCAAACTGGATCCCGCTGGTAAAAACGATCACATGAGATGATTCCTCCACTTTTTCCACTCCAAATGAATCGATATGGATGATAAAAAATATAATTATCCAAACTGGATCAATTTAATTGTGTTAATTTATGTTTTGTATTATAACAAATATTTATATACAAAAAAATAATAAAAACAACTTAAACAGCTTGAAAGATAATATTAGTTTGAGATTTATAATTTGGATTAAGCTTTAGAATAAATGTTTAAACAATTTGGGGAATAAATTAAGAGAATTGTTACCATCTCTTCTAACTTCTAGTGTACATGGTTATTGTAATTCTTAACTCTATGGTCAATCAATAATCTTAATAAATTATTATTTGTTCCTTGGGAATTGTTTATGCAATTATTAGATATGTTGATAAGCACATTTTGAGCATGAGAACCTAAGAGTGGAAGATTGAAAACTAATAAAAAATTTTGAACTCATCTCCATTTGAAGAGGTTGGGTATATTATTGAAAACACTAAAACACACAGATAGAAGACATCAACTCCTAGGAATAAACTTTGACTCGTGATAACTTTAAATTTGACAAGAACCATGACCATAAGAACTATGATGTGGGAAATCTGATTTTCAAAGGAACTATGACCTTTATTTGTGAGTCATAGTTCTAGGGGATAATTCATTTGTTAGTCAAGAACCTTGATTCACAAGAACTATGACCAATGTTTATTAGTCATACTTATATGGAATTTCTTGATCAAGAACCTTGATCAGGGAACTATTATGACCAACAACCTATAATCATCTTATTCATTCATTGATCAAAGTTCTTCTCAGTTAGAGTCATTGTGGTAATAGTTCCCATTGGTTCTAGTTACTATGGGTTGTATAACTTCCTATTGGCTAGAGTTCTTAAGGTCATAGTTCTTCTTGAATTGATTCCAAAATCTATTTTTTCATGTATCCATTATTTAATGAAAACTTTTTGAGATGGTTAATTCCATGTTATAGTTATTCCTTATCCAAACCCTTATAGCTCAAATCGTTTATTAACCTAACTTTTGTGATGGGTGGTCAATCAAGAACTTTGACCAATAGGAACTATGGTCACAAGAATTATGATGAAGGAATGTTGACCAACAAAGGAACTATGACCTTCATTTGTCGGTTATAGTTCCAAAGAATTGCACATATCAATCAAAGTTCTTGAGGTCATAGTTACTTTGTCAATTATAAATTTGATGGATAGGTGGTTTATAGGATTTGAAAAACCTCCTTGCAAAAATAGAGAAACATCTTTGTATCACCATGGAAAATTGTGGATAGAGTTGATTTTAGGTCACCATGTCAACTTCTTTGACAATGGTGAATTCCAAGGGGTGGGTCATGGGTCCATGCAGGATAGAGACTATTATATATACTACTAATATAGTATTGTGGTACATATATCTCGTTTAGTATATTAGTATAGTGTATATACCAACATACATGTAAGTCGATATATATAATACTATATATACTATTATAATACACTAGTATAAATACTGGAAATATACTAATGTCAATAGATACTAGTGTACATACCAATTCTTGGCTTCAACAAAGGCACATGTACTAAGACTCATCAAATCTCTAAAATTTTCATAATATAAATAATCCTAGAAAATAATTTATGACAAAAATTCCAAGTTGACCTGTCATTAGGAGAATTTTGAGGTAAAAAATGGGCCTCAAAAAAATAAATGTACTAGAAAAATTAACTTTAAAAAAATCAATAGGATTCAAAATGATGATGTCATCCCCAGGGGTAAATAATTTGCAGGGAAAAGAAGAAAATTACTTTTTTTAGTTGTATTTTCAGCTTATCTCCTTATAGGTTTACGTAGATCTCAATTCTAGACACCCGTTGAATGTATAGTTAAATTATACATTCAACAAGTACTCATTCTACATACTTTTGAGTAAATTTGCATGTAAAGAAATTGAAAATACATTAAAAAAAACATGTTCAATATTTTTCAAGTATTTCCAATTTTTTTCTATATGGGTCTACTCAGAAGTAGACATTCTGGGTACATGTTGGATGTGGAATTTAATTTTGTATCCAGCAGGTATTTATACTTGATATTTTAGTAAACTTGTAATGAGATAAGTAATAAAAAAAGTAATTTCCTTTCTTTTTCTTTAAAAACTCAAAACTCTTATTTTATTATTTTCACTATTATTTTATTATTTTTCTTAGGAGGTCCATTTTAGACCTTAAAATTCCTCTAATGTTGAAATTGATTTCAAGATCATTCAGAAAACTAACTTCTACAAACCATATCTCTGAAAGTTTAGTGATCGAAAGTCTATTTTTCTTTTTTTTTTTATCATGGGTTCTATTGATGACCATAAATGACCATATCCAACATTAATGGGATTACTGAGTGAGGGTCCCAATTAGACCCTTATTAGTCTGGTATTGTAATTACAACTTGTTCAATGGGTCTCCAATTACCCTTATGCTAAGATTAGCCTAAGTTTAATTTAGCCTAAACCATTTGATATGTACAGTATGCACAATATCTTCAGTTTGTCGATATATGATGTTAATTATGATTCAGAAACTTAAGGAAAATGAACCACCTATATGATATTGTTTTAGAAAATATGATCCTTTTGAAGTGGCTGAAATCATGGCTTAGTCCAGCCACAATAAGGCTTGCTCCTATGAAAGGAGACTTAAATAATTAAATAATTAAATCTAATTGCAAATGCAGATTATAGTGAAGTGAACTAATACCTAAAATTTTTACCACATGTAACTAAAAAACTCACCTATAACTTCTCAATAATTAATGGTTTGAAATATCCCAAATGAAGAGTTGGAGAAAAAATGTCAATATGTCTCGTTCAGTTCAAAAATCACTTTTTTGCTCCACCTTTAAAACCTTGAGAGTATTCATAATTTTTTTTATGCGCTTCAAATATTTCTTCCTTGGATGATATTCAAATGAACTCATAAATCATTTATTTATAGTGTCTTTTCATTCACTTATGGGGCTCACTTATAAAAATGAGTCGGCCAACCTATGCTTTCTAGTTGGTCTAACCTGACAAAATATTTCAAATTTCCTCATTCTTATGGAATTAAAGAGAGTACCATATACTATTCGAAAGGTCTCGAAATAAAATTTTGAATCATATATCCTATTATCCCATTTGATAGGTATTTAGAGTAAAAATGTCTTCAAAGATAGTGCATTAAAAAAACTAGGTATCTAAACAATATTTCCAACAATCTTCATCTTGCAATCTTTATCTTGGACATTTGTAGTCTCCCCCTATCTTTCTCATCAATGGAAACAATATTTTAAATGCACACACACACAAGAATATATTTACTAGTATATATTTATAGATACCAATATGTATACATAATGGTATATATACTCGAGTATATGTATACTACTATTGGTAATAGTATATACATTGGCATAATAGTTTATATATGTCAATTTATATGTTACATATACTAATTGATATGTCAATTTAGTTATGACTATTGATTTTTTGCAAAGCACTTATGTTATTTTTCTTTTTAGTTTAAATGATAGACTTGTATCTCTTCCAATATCTAATGTAAAAATTTTGAATCTCTTCTAGTTTGGATTCACAAATGGTAGCCTAATAGCACATGAAAAATAACTATGTATCTCTTGTTGAAGGTAATATAAATTTCTTATCTTACAAAGAAAAGGGTATGCTTGATAACAAATATAGATTCTTCGAAAATAAGGTAGAAAATAGAATATGAGGGTTACAAACTAAATTGAATAAAATTAGAACTACATTATAATAAATGGAAAAATAAAAATGATCAACTCGAAAAAGTGATGTATAAAAAAATCATAATTTGAGAGACAAGATTGAAACACTAAAAGAGAAATTATCTAACAATTTTGTGCTAAATAGTTAACTGAGTGAGGAATATGTGTGTGTGTGTGTGTGTGTGTGTGTGCGCGCGCACGCACGTGTGTTAATTGTGTTTGATCATGATCTTAACAAGAGAACCTTGAGTCTCATAATCTTTGGCATAAAAGAGTGGAAAGGCGAGTATACACTAGCAATAATAAATGAAGAACTAAAAATTAATCATGAATTTAAACAACTTCTTGGAAACAATATTAATACTGCGAGGGGGGGGGGATTAGTATTAAGGATAATTTTACAATTATTTTCAGTATAATATTATTCTTTTACATGGAAACCATTCATGTAAACAACCAACAACATATTATGTAATCAACAAATTACATCAACACATGAACATCACAACAACACTATAAGTAGCATACAAATATGAACTCAGAGGTTTAACGTGGAAACCCATAAAGGGAGAAAACCACCAATCTTGTTTTGTTATGATGTGAACCTAAAGCCACCACTTAGATTACATCAATTTTTTAGTGAGCACCCACTCACAGGAAGAACCAACTCCCATAATTGTTTTGTTGGCCCCAACCAATAGGAAGCACCAACTCCCTTGATTATTTTTCTAGCACTAACTCCCCCTTAGAAGACATCTTATCAACTTACAATCAGTCCAAACTCCTTTATTATGCAAGAACCAACTTGCAAGAGGCACCAACCCTTAAGCTAGTTTAGAAACCCACTTAGATGGAAGCACTAAATTCCTAAAGTGCAGGCACCAACCCATTGAACTTGTAGACAACTATTTCATAAGATTTTTAGATTGTATCCATAGGTGTTTGTTTAGGAAATTACTTCACACTATTATGGCTCTCACTTAGCCTAATACACAACCTCAATTATCTCTTTTTCCTTTGGTACACTCACTCACTGTCTCAATGTGGCTTTCCCACTAGGTAAGGCTAAGGCCCTCTATTTTTAATTATTACAACTAGTGATTTAGCTTTAGAGTGTTAATATCACTTTCATATGATTCTATGTCAACCCTCTATTCCATTTTGAATAGGGACTATGAATGGTTCACAACACTCAAACTGGGTTGGTCCTTTTCAGATATTTTCATAGGTTCACTCTCTTTTTCTTCCTAATCTATCAATATCCCCTCTAATTCAAGCTCCAATTTAGAAAATCAATATTCTTTGAATAAGATTATATTTTTGGTGAGTAACGTCATGAGGAGGATCAAATTATAGTTTATATTTGTGACTTGTGCTTCAATCAATGCAAACCTCACCTCTATAGGATCATGAGGGTTATTCACAAACTCATCGACCATGACTAGGGTTTTATGACTTTTGGCTTAATCGATATAGATCCCTTATATATCCCCAAGAAACATGTTCTAATGGAAATATGATCTATAAACAACCATGGATATTCCACTAGACAGTTCATCAGAACATATCTACTAAAATATTTTAGAAAATTTGAAATATACACTATGAGGGTTTATTTCTCCTTATATTTTTGGATCTATTAATTATTTTTTATTTCATATGCATAGAAATTATAATTATGGAGAAAATAAATAACAATGAAATAAAACTCACAAACCACAAATTAACACAATATATACCCTAGGATATCATTTAAGGAGAAAACCTAGTTGGAAGGTGAGGTTGCTCTGCTTTCTTTCTTTGAATGGGAAAATGGGTGCAAGTACAAATAACTGAGGTCTGTGGCTTGTGGACTTCTATAGTGCACAAAAAAATTATGTTTTCTCTCTCCATCCCCATTCTTGGCTACTCTACTCATCTATGGAACAAAATGCACTCATATAGAATGGAGCCCCTTCTTCTCTTAGTGGCTAGTTATAGGACATCCTAATAGCCTACTAGTGGTTAAATTTGACTCCTTTAACTTTTAAATATGTTAATTTGGAAGCTCAGTGACAAATTCCAACCATGTTACTAGATTCCTCTTTTCGAGAGGACCAATTTTGATTATTGAAGCACTCAATTTAGACGAGGGAAAATGCATTTTTTAATTAAAGCCAATAATGTCACATTTGATAAGGTCTGCCCTAATAGGAAAATGGACACCCTCGGAAGCCTATAAATAAAAGTGACATTAATCTCATTTGGAAATCACAAAGCATCTTCTTCTTCTCTTCTTCATTAATTGGTTTGTGCAGTTCTAAGGCTGGGTCGAGAAAAGTAGTTCATACAGGTCCGAGATTAAAGGGTTCGAACCTACCACGTCTTTTAGGGTTTTTTGCTTTCTAACCGCTACACACAAGAAATTTTTGGCTAGAACCATAGGCTTATAGGCTCGTCCATGCAGTTGGAAGGTATCAACTGCACACACACCTCTTCCTCCGTGCAGTTGAGTTCTAGGGTTGTATTTTGACATTTGATCGCACTTGACTACAATTGACCGAAGGCAGGATAGGTTGACTCTGACCTAGATTGATGTTGGGTTAATTGTGATGGATGATTTCGTATTGGGCTCATCATACTCTTTACTGAACATTCTATGACAATCTAATAAGAAGAATAATTTCAAAGGGATTTCTGCATAGTGGGGTTTTCCTTGGTCTTTGACCAAATATGGTGTCTCTTATTGATGTGTTGACTGTATCCATTGTCATTGCGTTTATTTTTTTATCTTAAATTACTATTGATGGTTGGAAATATTAATTGTTATTAAAATATTGCTAATACAAGAATTGAATTAGGCTAAAGTAATTGAATCAACATAGAACAATCTAAAAATTAATAAACTAGAGTTACAAAATGGACATCTAAAGAGTTTTATTTGATCACTATCACGTGGTTATCCACTCTTCCACGAGTAATAGGGGTTGACATCACATCCTCTCGAATTATGATTGTCAAAATAGGAATGTCAACTTCCAAGTGGCATAACTTTTGCATATGACTATGATTGAGGTGATTCTTGCATTGTTGGAAAGGTATCTATGTGTAGAATCATGCTACAAGTTGTTGCGCTTAAGAAGAAAAGTTTAAACCACCCCCACCACCCCCCCACCAAAAAAAAAAAAAAGTTACCATTTCATGCTTCTTTGAAAAGGTTTTAGACCCTAATTTTGTCGATTGGGACCCACTGGAAAAAATAGTCCTATGAGCTAATTCCTCCATTTTCTCCACTCTAAAAGGTTCAATATGGATGAAAAATAATATAATGATCCATTGTGGATCATAAATTCAAAGTTGGACATATATTCATAGTATTTAACATATCCTTTCAACCATAAAGAATAGTCATAAACTTGGTGCATTTTATTATTTCCATAATGAAAATGCTCAATAATGGAGTTTTTTTAACCATGAACATATTTTTTTTTAAATGACCACATCCTTGAAAGATCAATGGTTCTTTGCAATATGTATTGTTTTTGTTAGGGAATATTAAAAATGACATAGATAAGGACAAAGAAGCATTGAATCATCCATCAACTTGACACTCTTGATCGTGGTAGAAGATCTTAATCATGGTAGAAGACTCGGTGACAGGGGTATTGAGTGTCTTCTCTTGAGCTTTTTTCCTAAGCCATTATTGCATTAATGACGCAATGTACAACATTGATGGACCCTTCCTCGACGTTTTTGTTTTCTAGTAGAGGGAAAACTGGCCCTTGTGTTTTCAGATTTGCTTTCAGAGCTTCATGCTCTGTTGATATCTTCAATTCTATTTGGTACTATGGGCCCATATGTTGATTAGGAACACAATTCATTTCGTGCCTGTTTGACCTCTAATTTAATTTGAAGTCGTAAGCAAGGTGTCTAGCTATGAACACAAGTCAAACATCTAACCAAACTCCAAAAAAAATAATTCTATTGTTTTGGCAACCCAAGCTCTAGTCTGCATGGCTATTAAATCTTAGAACTTGTACTCTAACTCCCATCAGCTCCCCAATTATATGGTCCACAAGTCCAAACCATTGGTGGCCACCAATGAACGTTAACCCAATTCAAAAATGACATAGTGTTATAAGATGGGGTCAAGGAATGTGTTAACGGTTGGAGTATTCATCGAAATTAACTGTTGAGGAACCATATTCACAACTTCCACAATTGATCCACTTTCTTAAGCCCGATGGGCATTTTTTCCTAGGTTTTATAGGCTTATCTGGTGTGAAGAAAATCACTCATGGTCCCCACTTTCTTTATCTGATGGAATCTTACTAACCATAGATTCGATGGTTGTGATTCAATATATGAATTGATAACTGGCTCAAATTTTTTAGAAATTTACTCAATGATGTAAATTTCAGGTCATGTAGCTTAATATGTGGTGTAATGGTCAAATGGATGACCCTCATCGTTGGAAGAGCTCATGATCATCAATTGATTTATCTACTGGTATTTCTAGGCATATATATATATATATATATAGATATAGATATAGATATAGATATAGAGATATTACACTTTGGATTACCACAATAATTTGGCCAAGTAACGAGAGAACATTGTACATGAAGAACTACACTTAGACTAACATAAGCTAGAGAAAAGATGCCATAAAACATAGACTAGATAGATTTATTAGTTTGAACTTCTAGGTAAATACACATACAAAGTCTTTCACAATTCATGGGCTTGGACAAGTGACTCTTTTGAGGACCCTCGTACCTTATATTATTTTTACATTAAGCAAAATATCTTCTTAAGACAAAATGGTTGTAACTAACAACTTTTCTAGAAAATTTACATCTGTCCAAGGTTGTAGAAACCAAAGGACACCTCATGCTTATCAAATATTTATCCTTGTTCTTTTGGAAACCTCAGAAAAACTACCAGATTCATGGGGAGAAAAGATCTTCTCCATAAATGCTTTAATTAAAAAACTAATGAAAAAAAAAATATTCTAGAGGATGATCCTCTATCAATTAGTAGGGTAAAGGAGAGATCGAATTAGTTGTCAAAAGAAAGTTGTGCCTTGAAGGAGGGGGAATCCCTAAATCATTATGTTTGGAGTAATCAAATGTTTGACAAACTGAACCCATATTCCCTTTATTTCCCTTTATTCTTTTATGTATGTATGTGTTTAATATTCTTAAAATATAATTTTAAATATTTGCGTAAAAAAAATCAACATGAATTAATTTTAATTCAAGCTCTTTTAAACATCTAAATATTTATATCTTAAATTAGTTGTATCCTTTATACTACTTAATAAATTTAAAATTAAAATTAAAAAACATACACTAATTATAAAAAAAATTGAAAATAGAATAACTTCTTCCGTATAAGATAAAAGAGAGGTTGAGTTAGTTGTGAAATATTTGTCAAAAATAGGTTGTGCCTTGAATAAGGGGAATCCCTAAATCACGTTATTTGGACTAATCAAATGTTTGACAAATATAACTCATATTCTTTTTATTTTTTTATGTATGTGTTTAATATTCTTAAAATATAATTTTAAATATTTACATAAAAACACTAATATGAATTTATTTTAATTCAAGATCTTTCAAAACATTTAAATATGTATATCTTAAATTATTGGTATCATTATGTATATCTTAAATTATTGGTATCATTTATACTACTTAATAAAGTTAAATAAATTTACACTAATTATATAAAAAATTGAAAAATATAATAACTTGTTCAATATGGGATCATCCAAATTCTAGTTTTATAATTTAAAAGGACTTCACTTTCAACTTATGTTTGTGCTATCTATATTGACTTATTCCACTTTGAACTTATGCGTGTGCTATCTACATTGAGCTTTTCAAAATAATTCAAAGAAGCATGAAGCATGGTGTTAAAACTATAATAATGATTGTGATTAAAATAAACTCTGAATTCATAATAAATTAAATGGATGTTTTGGTTTAATAAAGTTTCCATAATGTTAATGATAAATTAATTTTTTATTCTACATACCGTTAGTTAGGTTAGTTTAAGTTAACATAAATATATAAAGAAAAAGAAAATTATTAATTCAATATAATTACTAATTCAATATAGCAATATCCAAAAGTGTAGTTTTATAATACAAAAAGACTTCTTCCACTTTAAACTTAGGTTGGTTTTATCTTTTTCCCATATAATTCAAAGAATCATGTTATTTAAAATATGACAAGGATTATAATTAAAATAAACTCTAGATTTATAATAAATCAATATAGATCCTTCTTAAGTAAAGATTTAATATGAGTAAGAGGAATCAAATTTATTGAGGTGCAAACTTATTTTAGAGTGTAAAAAGCAATGTATACTTTTCATTGTTTAAATTGTATTTTAGAATGTTATACAAATTACATAACTTAAACTTGTAAGTCCAAAATATCTTTATTGAATTTCGACACAAAACATATACCTAAAAATTTCAAAACATTGAACCACTTCAACAATTTTAACCATAAAAACTTGTTTTTTCAATAGCTTTTTATGATATATGCATAATTTTTAAAAACAATGTATAAAATATTTTACATTATATATGCATTTATTCGTTTCATCAGAACACATTAAAATGGTTTTTTTTGTTATTAAGTATATTTCAATATTAATTCATATTTAAATATTTTATTCATAATCCACATTGAACATTTTATTATATACAACATTCATATATATCTATATATAGAAACAATGTTAAAAGAAAATATTTTAATGTTGTATATAATAAATATCCAATGTGAGTTAGGAATAAAATATTTTAATATGAATTAATATTGAAAGATATTTAAATATATATTAATAAACAAAAAAACCATTTTAATGTCTAATTATCTAGGTTGGTTATAACTCACATTGCTTTTTTATTTAGAGAATATTTTATTTATTTATTTTTATTTTAAGAGGGACACTTGTCAACTCCAAGTTGAGCACAAACATACTTACACATAGCTTTCACACTAGGCTGTAGAATGAGCCTCTAGACTCAATTAAATTGGGTTTAGGTTTAATAAAACTATCATAATCTTGATGATAAATAGTTTTTTTTTATACATTGGATATGATGATAAATCTTTTTCCATATATTTTTATTCAATATATAGATATTATAAATTTAAGCTTAAAAAATAAAAATAAAGTAATAAATAAAATATTATTAAAGATAATTGATTTTAAAACTAAGATTAGTCATAGTGATTCTAAGTAACAATATAAATAAGATGATGGACCTTGTACTAAGGGAAAAAAAATTAAGCGACCATGAGGAAGAGTGCCGCCTCAAAAGCATGGTCTCCTAGATAAAACATGGAGATAAAAACGCCATATTCTTCCATAAAGTAGCTACTAAACAAAGGGCTGTCATCTATAAGGAACGTCGAGAATTCTTAGGGCATGTTTCTCACTTCACAAAAGGAGACTATAAAATAGGTTTTTAGTTTAATGTGGATATTCCGAAGCTTAACTCAACAAAAATGAACTACATAGGTCTAAAATCCAGGCTTACATATGTCTAAAATCCAGGCTTTTAGCTTTTTTTAGTTGATAGCACAAAGAATAGATGGAAGATAACATCTTATAAAGTTGACCCGATAAATATCTATCCCTGGTTTTAAATGCGGACAACATAGGATTTATGGACAATCATGTTTCTATAGAGGAGCTCCTACATTCGCTAAAAGAAATGGCCAAAGATAAAAGTCCAGACCGTGATGGTTGGCGAGTAGAGCTTTATATTTCCTTCTTGGAAATTATAGGGCCTTATCTGTTGCATAGGGTGGAAGAATCGAGAGTAAATGGTCTTATCACAGGTGCCATCAATGCAGCCTTCCTTACTTTAATTCCAAAAAAATCAAATTTTATAAGCTTTTCTAAATTAAGGCCTATTTCTCCCCATATAAAAAATTATAACTAATAGAATCAAAAAGATCATTTCTCCCCATATATATATCTAGAACAATTTAGATTTCTACCTTACAGGGGAATACAAAACGTTGTTTCCATCGCACAAGAGTGCATCCATTCGATCAAATCCACTAAACAAAAAGCCTGTCATATGAAATATGATCTCTTGCTGGCATATGATCGAGTGGACTTGGCTTTTCTTGGCCCCATCCTACACAAAATTGGCTTTCCTCATTAGCACCTTACATGGATAATGGCATGTGTGACTTCGGCTTATATGGTTTTCTTAATTAATGGATTTCCCACAATTTTTTTCAAAATCTCCAAGAGTGTGAGACAAGGATGTTCTCACTTAGTAAAAGCTTCAGAAAAGAAAAATCTCTTAGAGTCATATATGGCTGCAAGGTCTCTGCCATGACTTCTATAACACATCTTCTCTTAGTGGATGATGTCCTATGCTTCAGAGTTGCCAAATTCTCAAAATGAGAAGCTTTCTATCAAATTTGGTTTATATTTAAAAGAGCCATAGCCCTGATAATTAACAAGGATAAATATAAGCTAATACGAGATGAGCTGGAGGCTGAGATCTGCCAGCAAATATGGACCCTCTTTGGGATAAAATCTGTGCCTTTGACTTCGGGTTTCAAATACTTAGGGTCTTAAATATTCAAAGATGCCATTTTTTTCTCTCTAAAAAAAGTGATTGAAAATAATATTATTTTGTTACGCAAGGTAAGTTGATCTGTTGTTACAAGTTTTCAAGTCAAGCATAAAAGAAAAAAAACTTACTATAACATGATTTTTATAAATAAAAATGTGAGGATACATTTGTCTTAGTGATTACTTGCTTAACTTCAAAAAATAAAACAAATAAAACTGAGGCAAAAATTTATTGACACAAACTAAGTTTTTATACATTCTCATAAATTTAAATTTATGTGAAACCCAAGAGGGAAAATAGTCCATTGTTCTCTCTAGGTTTTAATAAAAAAATAAAATATTAAATTGATATAAATAAAATCTTCTTTATTTTTAAAAATAAAATTATGACTGAAAATAAAGTTAAAATAAAAATAAATTTATCTGTGTTTTTATACCTACAACTAATAAATCAATTAAAAACTGTCTATTGAAAGTAGCGTATGAATCGGTATAAAAAGAAATTAACATTCAACAAAAATTACATTGAAGATCTATTAAAAACTGTCTATTGAAAGTAGCGTATGAATCGGTATAAAAAGAAATTAACATTCAACAAAAATTACATTGAAATTAGAATATGAATTGGGATAAAAGGCGATTAACATTTGATAAAATTATTGATTACATTTCAAATGCAACCAATTTTATTTCGTTCGTTTCCGGAAATCGTATTAGTGTGACTGTAAACGTCGTTATAGTAGCCATCCTACAAACGAACACATCCAAAGGTTGTATATGAGTTATCATTTCCATACATTCAAATATAAGCATAAACCTAAACCTCTAACAGTAAGCCATCGATTAATGTTACTTGTTCTCGCATTCCCTTGGCTTTTCCGGCTATAAAAGTTGCATGATATATTTCTTCTTCCATTCTGTTCCCCACCCATTTACTGCAATTTTCTATTAGTGCTTCTCATTCTTTATGCAATGAATAATAATATTTGCCAATAAGCATCGTAAATCATAGATTGCATTATCTGAATTAGCATCCACTGCTTTCCATGTTTTGTGCAAATTAAATTTCAGAGCTGCAGTCATCCATTCCTCAAAGTCGTACCTATCTATGCTCGGTGGTGTTCCTTGTTTTGAAAGTTGTTCCATTTCCTGTACAAGTGGCCTGATCTTTAGTTGCAGTAAATGGTTGGACTGTTTATTCCAAATGTGTTGGAGAGTGTCAAATTCTTTGTCCGCTGCTAGACTAACTAAATTGGCTTCTGGATCTGAACTGTCCACAAAGTCTATGAAGTCCCATGCTTGGAAATAAACATTCATAGCCTCATCAATGACATCAGAATTAGTACTGTACTCACAAACGTGGATCATACAATATATCAATGACACTGTTTTCATTTTCCAAGACTTTGGCTGCGATTTATCGTTGTCTTCATGTGATTTAGGTTATGAATCCTGTGACAGCCATGGTTTTCCATCCATATTCTTTTAATTACATTACACCAGAACCATATTCATCTAATTACATTACACCACAATTGATTCAAGATATTCAAGAACGGTGGCTTATCCAATGGAAAATTCCGAGACAATCAAGGAATGATTTCCCCATAACAGTAGAATCGCAAAGTCTATCTACTAAATCTCTCTCTGTAAAATAAAAAATGAAACAAACAAATGAAAGTTCGAAACAAAAATTGAATTTGATTCTGACAATAAATAGAGAAAATTTTCTCACTTACATGAGTTGGATGTCTGCAATACAATGAGGGGCGATGTTTACGAAGTTGCACGTGACGCTCAGCATATGGAAATTTTTATTTTATAGACCATAGAAAAGTAAATGCTGTCTGACATGCCAACCATTTACCTTTCCCCCTCTCTCTGGAGGCTGCTATCTCAATGGGCGTGCTATCACTCAAAAGGCGAAAAATAAATACTTGACATCTCAGGCAGCATTTACTTTTCTATAGTCTATGAAATAAGAAAAGCCCTGAGCATATCATCCCAGGACTAAAATGACACAAAATCATCTCGCCCCTATTCAAGAATTTGAAGCAAAAAATTGGTGCGCAAATGTTTGATTTGAAATATCCTGCAAGACTGGCCATGTTTGAAATATGGTGGGAACTTGGAATTTAATGCATATTCCACCAACCAGCCATTTATGTTAATAAAAATACAATAAAGGCGTCCGAATAGTTAATTCGGAGTGGTGTTGCCTGCCGATCCCAGAGAAATGGATATGATCGCAAAATTAATGGTGATGGTGTAACATGCATACGACCATTGGACCATGCAGTAATCACGTATGCTAAGTACACTGAAAAGACCTGCCAAGGGTTGTCTATTGTAAATTTCCTCGAGATCAAGCTTCAAAATTGACGCCCATTTACCCGTCGTAAAATACATTTTATTTCAAAATAAACCATCACTGTTGACTTTGAAATAATTTTGAAAAATGTCAAAATGATGGGCTAGTAAGAAAATTGGAAGTTTCACGATTTTATATATTTATTTATACTAGCTTGGCATTCTTTCATACTCATTACCTCCAGAATCATAATCAAATTGACCTCTTGTCTCTAACATGTGATTTAATCTTTGTGTCCGAAAACCTGCAAGATTCCAAATGAATGTGTTGTTATAAAAGTACTCCAAATCAAACCAATGGCGAAATAAGAAATTACGCCTTGGGGGATATGATAAAGTAGGCCTTTATTCGAGGCCGACCATCCATAAATGCGAACTGGACGGATGGTTGTAGACCATGGGAAAAAGGGTCATATTGGGTAAATATTAGATATCGGCTTTCTCTAGTAGTAAATAAATTCAGAAAAGGGCTCCACAGCTGAACTGGGGACAAGCCTTATTTACAATGTTATAGAATATTTAACCTGTGACATTTCCATTTACAATGTTATAGGGCCCGGGTCATATTGGGTAAATTTTAGATGTCGGCTTTTCTCTAGTAGTAAATAAAATCCAGAAAGGGGCTCCACAACTGAAATGGGGGCCAGCCTTATTTACAATGTTATAGAATATTTAATGTACCAATAACTATTTTTAACCTCTGACATTTCCATTTACTTGGATATTTAATATATCAATAACTGTTTCCAGCCTCTGACATTTAGTATAGGATATTTATGCCAATAGGCCTCTCCTATCGGAATGGGTAACTTAATTATTTTCTTAATTAATTTTTTTGATCTGAGATCTAAACTAAAAGATGTCAGCATATTTTCGTAGTCTCCACTAGATCAATCACTGAAATTAAAAGCCATAACTTCCTTGCATATCTAAATCGGGTGTTTAAACTCTACTTAAATTAATTTTACTGTGCCTCTCATTTATCAGCACATATAAGGATTAACAAAAATAATATTAAAAAATAAAATAAAAATGATATGTAACAATATAGGATGGAACAACAGTTTTCCTTGCAAATGCACAACCTCGCAATATGCAGTGATCCCATCATTTAATCATGAAAAGCTTGACTGTTTGCATTCTCACCATTCCTCGTCCCCCTTAGTATGAAAATGTATACAGATACCTCGGTCGGCACCCTCCTCCCCACCGTTCTCCGAATGCTTTCCCACGTTGCAGGGACGGATCGTCGGCATTTACTCAACCTGCGCAGCTCGACGCCATGAACGAATGCTATGGAGGAGCTACAGGGAAATAACTACGGTTTAGTTTTAGCCAGTTTTTTCATTATTGTTTTGACCTAATGGGTTAGCATTTCTGATTGTTTTTTTCGTTTTTCTCCCATGCACGATGTGATTTCGTTCATGTGAATGGCATAAATTAATCAATTTAAGAGCTTGGAAATCAAGGGTCTGTCACAGATCCGGAGGCTATCTCTTTTGTTGAAATTCTAAAGCGTGTGGAGAAAGAATCCTTGCGCTCATTGCAGAACAGAATGGGAAAACCATAGCTACATTCTCCAACGTTGCTAGTCAATACGCAGTGCAGAGAAATTTCACGTTTGTTTGCCATGTTTATGTACACCTTTGTACGTTCATGCTTCTTTACATAGCACGTGCAACACTTATAGTATTACAGGTTGGTTTATAGTTGGCCGTGGGACTGTTTTTTTAACTATGTACAGAGAGTTGAAGTCAATGTATGGATTAAATAAATAAAAAGGTTAACTACGTAACTCAACTCTGTGTTGGAGAGGTCGTTTTAGGGTTGGCATGAAGATTGTAAATGCGCCTTAGTTTGATAATTATAAATGAAAGGTCCAACAACACCATGCCTTAGTTTGATAATTATAAATGAAAGGTCCAACAACACCATGCAATAAGTCAATAAGCAGTGAATTGGTTTACTATCTTTTGAGCATTCTATTCTATTTTAATGTTCTAATGTAATTGATAATGTGACAACCGAGTGAGCTAATGATTGTCTTATTACATCATGCTTGATATTTGACTAAAAAATCTGATAATGCCAGTTAAATTTAAATAACTACTATAGTAGCTTAGCGTTTGAAAACGAAAAATTATTACATAGACTGTATGTTTCCACAATAACTCTAAATTTAGGTGTCAGAGAGAATCATAGGGCATATAAGATAAAAGTTCATGGGATCTCTGTTGCTTGTAAAAAACTATAATAGATTTAGATGGCAGTAATGTGAGGTAATAGTGCTTATGGAAAACTATAATGGACGAAAATTTACAGTCGAAACTGCTGGTCATCTCTCTATTTTACTGTTAAATCAGTAGTCTAGCGATAAAATGGAAGACACTTTGAAGACTAGATCCATAGAAATGTGCAGTTTAACGTAAAAACATAAGGAGAAGATCTTCGTAAATCTATAATATTCATCACAGCCTCATATTTCTCATCCTATTGAGTTACAGTGACGTGGATCGTATTATGGTTTCCTGTTAAACTATATATACCAATATTATGTTTCCATTATGGATTAGATCATAATGTCAGGAAATTCCAATGTAATGTTTTATGCTTCCAACTTGAAATCACACCCCCCCTCCCCCGAAAAATAAAAAAAACAAGTATCGTGGTTTAGGTTAACCATTAAGTCCTCCTAAAGGCTAAACAAGGTTTTAGAGATGTAGATGGTATATAAGTTTATAAATCTGATTGATGCAATAGCTATGTGAAAACCATGAGTTTGAAAGTGATAAGGATCATGGAAACTAAGAAATTTCATTCCCTTCCTTCATCTTGTAAGGATTCTGAAGTGGAGAAGCAAAATTACACATGTATTCAATTAAGTCAGTCAATACTCTACTATTACTAGGTTTTCTGCGACAGACAAACTTAAAGTAACGATTAATTGGTAAAGCTCCACACATGTCTGATGCATTGCTAAAGCTCCAGCCACATCTGAAAATTTGTAAAAACGTATAAAGTATAAATGATGATCATGACAATTAAATTTGTGTTTTTTTTAAATGGTTCACATCATGATTTATATGAAGTTTGGAAGTTGATTTGAAACATGCATGTTTTAAAACGTGCATGTTATATTTCAAGAAGTCCTTTTTTCAAAAATCCTAAACCCCCACATATCAATTTGATTGATCATTCATTACCAGTTTTATTCATTGGCCTTCATTAGGAGTTTGATTATATCTTAGGTTGAGTAGAGGTTTCCAGACTTATTTATTGTTCAAATATGTATTTTTTTGTTGAGGAAACTATATCAAGCTAATACAATTTCCATATTTTTAAATTAAAAGACTTAATTAGATGCTTATAAACCTGCAATAAACATGTAATGGATTAATAGCTTGGATCTTTCTATAAATTTGTAGGTACTTTGATTTCATTTTTATTGAAAATGGATATATAAACTTGATCTACAGTCCAGATAATGAAATGAATCATTTTAAATTTATATTATTATGTTTTAATCTATTCATTCATGAAAACTTACAAATATATAAACTTAATTGTAAAATTAAAAAATATAAAAAAATAACAATGCAAATACATAATAATATTTAAAATGGTAAAAACTAATCATTTTAAACCAATTTACAACTTGAACATGTAAAATTATGTTTCAAAACTTATTTAAACAACCACAATTCACAATTACCCCTTAATGTTTGGTTTATTTATATTCAAGTGATTAATAATATAATAAGGTAATAATAATTGAAAAATATATATTTTTTTGTTTTAATTTACTAAATCTTAAAAATATATAATCTTTTGTTTTCATAAACAGGGAAACCAAGATAATGGTGGCATGAAATGTAGCTTAAAGAAAACATTAAATTTGAGAGGGGCCATAAGCAAATGAGTATAAGAAAATGAGTAATTTTAGATTTATATTATTAATATTTTTATTTAAGATATTCTTAAAACATACAATTTTCTATTTTGAGAAAATTTAATTATTTCATTAAATTGGATAATAAACTTGTTATTTATTAATGTTATACTTAATTATATTCATAATGATATTAATATAAATATCTACATTTTTTTTTACTTAAGCAAGTATGGATCCTTCTATATCATTGCGTCAAAAGATATTGTACAGTATAAACCACTGTCCACTTGATGACGAAGAGAAAGAAAGGCAAAGAAAGCCAAGCCTCCAAGGGCTACCCCGTACCGCAGTACGTAAAAAGGAAAGAGCCTAAGACAATACTGACAAGACTCCAGACCCACCTACGGAAAGCCCACGTGCTAACGCGTGGCCCCCTTCCAGAAAACCCCTGTCCAACACATCGACCCTTCAAAATAAGAAGATCAACGGTCGAGAAAAAGATGCGCTTCTCAAAACAGCCATAAGTTTACCACCCTAGCCCCACCAAGTTGCACTTCGAAAGACCATCATTGATTAGCAACACGCTAATCCAACAGATGAGAAGAATTTTGCGACAGATAAAAAGGTGGAAAGTTATTTCGCAATGGAGGGCGGTTTTCCGCCCCCCCCACCCTGCCATGCATCGCTAGATGAATGGGATCGCTGCGACCACTCAAAAAACCATTTCCGCTCTGAGGGTCGCGCGATCAGTCTGAAACCACCAGGGAGGTGGTTTTGCTATCTAGACTTCATTGATTGAAACCTCCAGTTTCCGAAAGACCTGATTCCTTTGTCAAAGGTAGAACTACCTTGCCTTGGATTGGGAAAAATCAAGGGTAAAAGTGTTCCATCGAGCCAAGGCTTACGAGAAATATCAGAGATTCACATTACTCTTACACCTTGAGTCTGGGTAACCAGACAAGGATCATTTTCTTCCACAAACATTACCTAAAAGGAAGGCTCAACAAGGGGAAAATCCATTCGAGCTATTTCCCAAGGTGTTGAGTCTAAACACCTCCTTGTCATCATCTACCTGATTGTCGCATTGAGCTCTTAGTCTACTAGGCCTAAACTCCTGCCACTTCATCAACCCATTTTTCCTTGTGCAGCTGACCCCCTGGTTAGCCAGAAGATCCGCCAGCTTGTTTGCCTTTCTGCGAATGTGGTGGAAACTGATAGTGCACAGGCCTTGAATATGGCTTCGAATCCTTTGGAAAACTTGAATTAGTTTCCAATGTTTAGAGTCTTTATCTGGTGCGGTTCCATTGTGAATTTTTTGCACTGAGTTGATAATTAACTCTGAATTTGCCTCTATCATGACAATTTTACAGTTGTCCTACTTTAGCAAATCCAGGCATTGCTCCATAGCCATTAGCTTAGCCATGTTGTTGGTGGTTGTACCTAGGTGGTAATGAAAGATGCTAAGTATACTTCCCTCTAAATTTTTGGGAACACCTCCATACCCTGCTGTTCCTGGGTTCCCCTTAGAAGCCCCATCAATTTTGTATTTTAAATAGCCTGCCAGAGGAGGATGCCAAAATTCCTTTTCCAAATCCGACGAAAGAATCCTCCCTTCAATGCCTAGGAGGGAGAGCCTCTGCAGCCCCAACCGCCTGAGAATTTTTGAATCTGTGTCTGAGGGGGTTTTTTTTGGGAGGTTGCGAACAATGGTTCTCACAGTCTCCTTGAGCTGTTTCAGGATTAACTCCAGCAAGTGTTGAGGGGGCTTTTTTCCTCCCTTAAAAATTCTTTTAATCCTCTCCTTCCACACGTTCCATATGATGAAGCTTGGTACAAGAGCCCACGCTGAGTTAAGAATTTCATTATTCGAAATTTTTTTCCTTCAATTCGTGATGGTACTAATGATGCTCCTTCTATCCCTATCAGATTGTTGGAAGATTGTAGCAAATAAATCCCCTAGCCAGGATGTGTAAATGCAATTGTCGAGTAAATGTTCCAAGGTTTCTTCTTGATCTTCACATAGCGAGCATCTTGAAGGACCCTGTACACCTCTCTTCCTTATGTTGTCCGAAGTCAAAATTTTCTTGTGATAAACAACCCACATGAAGATTTTGATTTTCATCCACCCTAGATGTTTCCAAAGGTTTTGCCAGATTTTGTCTAGAACCAGGGGATCCAACCCAAGGAGAATGTTTTTAGCTTCCTTAAGATTAAAGGTGCCCTCTTTGTTCTCTCCCCATCTCAGTTGGTCTTGTCCCTCTACCACTAAGATCTTCCTTTGTTCTATAATTTTCCTGAGTTCCTCTACTTTAGGAGATTGTTATTACTGCAATCTATGTTTCTCCAGACTCTCCACTTTTCCGTGAGATAAGGATGTGTCCAGAAATCTTTAACCTTTATTAAACCTTGGGACTCTGACTCCTGTTTAAGATCTAGAAACTCTTCTTTTACCAGAATTGATTCTTGTTGCCATTTATCTTCCCATAAAAGAGCAAGATTTCTGTCTCTTATTTCCCAGAAGATATTCTCTTATACTAGTCTCTATTTTCCCAGGCTTTGTTCCAAATATAAGAACCCTTTATATTTCCTAACATTCTTATAAGATCACTGTTTTGCCAGGAATTAGCGTATTTTTCTTTCCAGATCTTTGCCCATTTAGTTTTTGGTTACTGGACCGAGTGCCATCAAAGTTTGGCCCCTAGAGCCTTACTGAGAATCTCTTGATCATCCAATTCAAGCCCTCCATGGTTCTTGGTCTTACAAATTTTATCCCAAGACACTAAGGGCCACTTTCTCTTGGTCTCCTCCCTACCCCAAAGGAAATTTCTTTGAATATCTCTGAATTGCTGAAGGACCCCTTTTGGAGCTGGGAGGGTTGATAACATGAAGATGGGGATTGCTTGAAGCACTGCTTTGGTAAGAATTAGTCTGCCAGCAAGGTTTAAAGATCTGATGGTCCATTTACTAACTTTATCTTGCAACTTGTTGATCAAAGGTTCCCATATACTTTTGTAGATTGGTTCTGCTGTTAGAGAAACTCCTAAATATTTTGAAGGAAGAGAATCCCTTTGGAAGCCAAGAATTCCGGAGATGTTTTTCTGAATAGCAATATTGGTATTGAAGAAAAAGATTTTATATTTGGAGAGATTTACTTCCATACCTGAAGCCGAGGCAAAAAGATTCAGAATTCTTTTGTAGTTTGAGGCTTCTTGGACTGTGGGGAGTCCCTAAAGCATGGTATCATCTACAAATTGTTGGTGAGTCAGAGCTTGCCCATTATCAGTAAGCTGCAGGCCTTTAATTTTTCCTGTAGATTGTGCTTGTTTTATAGCTCTCCCCAGCCCTTCCATCATGATAATAAAAAGGAAGGGGGAGAGCGGGTCCCCCTGTTTGAGGCCTCTAGAAGGATTGAAAATCTCTGAGGTGGAGCCATTGACCAGTATAGAAAAACTAGAGGAGGTCACCAGTGCCTTTACCCATCTAACCAAGATATGATCAAAACCAGATGCAATCACCATTTTCTTTATGAAGACCCAATTTACTTTGTCATAAGCCTTGGCAATATCTAATTGCATGATCATACCCGCCTACTTCTTGCTAGTTAAAGAGTGCACCACTTCTTGTGCTTGAATGATATTATCCAGAATTTGTCTGCCTTCCACATACCCTAATTGCTCCCCAAAAACTAGGATTGGAAGAAAAGGTTTGAGTCTTTTAGCTACAACCTTGGATATAATCTTGTAGATTATGTTGCACAGGGCTATGGGTCTGTATTTATCCGGTGTAAGAGCAATATCCTGTTTGGGGATCAGGGTGATGAAGGAAGTATTGAGGGCCTTTAGAATAGTTTTATTTGACCTAGAATCCTCCACAACATTCAATATGTCCTGCTGAACAATGTTCAAACAAGCTTTGAAAAAGTCCACATTGAAGCCATTCAGGCCCAATGCTTTTCCATTCTGCATGTCTTTGATTACATCTCTTAGCCCCCCTTCCATTACTGGTCTATTAAGGTTGAAGTTGTCCTCCCTGGATACCAATTTCGGTATGTTTCTAGTAATTTCCGTGATGGCTTGCTCTCTATCTGAAATGTTCTCTTGTGTTATACCTTGGAAGTGGTAGACTAACACAACTTCTATAGCTTTATGGGGTATCTGAAGTTCCCCTGCTTCATTCTTGATTGAAGAGATATTGTTGTGAACTCTATTGGCCATGGTGGTTCTATGAAAGAACTTAGTGTTGCGCTCTCCTTCTTTTAACCATTGAACTCTGGATTTTTGTCTCTAAAATATTTCCTCTTGTTTACATAGATCCTCCCATTTTTGATACTGTTTATCCGCTTGTTCATTGATCTCTTTATCAAAGCCTTCCTTGATTAGAACTTAGTTGAGAGCTTGCATTTTGTTTTCATCTGCTCTCTTTTCTTCGAAAATATTACCAAAATCCTTCTTATTCCATTCCTTAAGCTGGCATTTTATGTGCTTTAATCTCTTGTGAAGAAGATACATTCTGGTTCCCTGAATCTGCAAGTCCTCTAACCACCATTTCTCAATGTTGTTTGTGAAGTCTGGGTGTGACAGCCAGATATTTTCAAATCTGAAGGGTTTATTTCTAGGAGTACCTATGCCCTTGATTTCCAATTGGATTGGCCAATGATCTGAGCCACCAAAGGGAAGAACTCGTGTTGTTACCTCTTTCCCATCTATCATAAGATTCTCAGAGATGAAGAATCTATCTAGCTTTGAGGCGACTAGGGCGTCTCCTCCTCGCCTGTTATTCCAAGTAAATAGGCCAGTATTCCAATTAGTATCCACTAGATTAATGTTGTCAGAGAAAGTTTGGAAAGCCATGGAGTCTCTACTTAGAGATCTTGTTCCTCCTTTCTTCTCTGAAAGGGATTTAATCATGTTAAAATCCCCTCCCATGATCTAGGGTATGTCTGCATGTCTGCTCCTGAGATCCACCAGGGTATCCAGAAACTTAAGTTTGTCATCTATTCTCTGAGGGCCATAAACATTTGTGACCAGAAAGGTATCTCTTTCTCCTACTGGTTGAATGACAATCGATAAGTAATTTCTGGATGCCTCAGCATCCAGAATGCCAATTTTGTGGGGATTCCATAGAGTGAGTAAACCCCCTGCTGTATTCTCTGCTTTTACTTCAAGAAACTCATAGCTGCTGAGCCATTTACTGTGGATTTGTCTTACCTTTTGAATGGAACATTTCGTTTCTTGGATAAACATTATATCCAACATTTCTTGTTTCATTATGTTGCTAAGCATTCTCTGCTTCTCTTACTCCCTATACCTCTAACGTTCCAAGATGTCAACTTCATTATAAAAGATTTGTAAAGGAGTAACTAGCTAGATCTTTCATCTTGCCTGAATCAATCATCAGTTTTCCACACTCCATCAAGAGTTCATTTTGATTTTTCCTGCCTCTTTTCTTGCCTAGGTTTCTATTGACTAGTCCCAGTGTAGTTTTCGTCGTTTTCACTCCTCTACTATCCTGCTTGTCTCTATTGTTACTTCGCTCTGGCTCCCCAGTTTGTGATCTCCATAGAAACAGTTGTTGTATTTTGCTGAGTTCCTCTTGAGGTAGCAAATCCACTCCCACCTTGGTGCCCCGCCTCAAGAAGCCTTCTAGGTCTAGGTTTTCTTTATCAAGAATTTCTAGAATTTCATGGTCCTCTGGGTCCATGTCATTCTGGGTCATTTCCTGATCCATTTCTTGTTCAACATCACTCATAGTGGCTTCTTTCTGGTAATCATCATTTTGTGTTTGTTCTGTTTTTTTCCCTTCCTCCGTTTCTACAAAACTCCCTTCCATTGCTTGTTCTCCTTTAGTATTCTCTTCCTCTTCCTGAAGCACCTGAAAACTGTTTTGCCTAAACTGTTGTTCTTCGCACTACTGAATCTTCAGACCTCTCTTACTTCTTTTACTTCGGTTAACCACTTTCTGAAAGCTATCTGATTCTTTCACTATATTACTTCTGCTTTTATTTATTTGTTTGTTGAGTGGACAGTCTCTAAAAAGATGTCCATGTTCATGGCATTTGTGACATCTGAATGGAATGTGCTCATAATCTACTCTTTGCACCCATTCTTCATAAAAAACATCCAAGATTTTCTCCTCTGGCAGAGCTCCTGATAGATCCATTTCCACACAAATTCTGGCAAAGGAAGTATATTTTCTCCTTCTAGTGGCTCCAGAGGCTTTAACATAGCGACCTAATTTATTGCCTATGGCCGCTAACGATTCATTTTGCTAGTAATCAAGAGGTATAGAGTAGAGTCTTACCCAAACCAGAACTAAAGTAAAAGTCTCCTTTTCTGGGACAAAGTTCATTACCCAAGGTCTCATATAGAGCCCTACCGCAGCATAGAAGTAGGGCCCTCCTTCAAATATTTTGTCCTTGTCTTCAATATTTGTGAACACCACCGTAAAGAAACCCTTAGACCCAAGATGAACATCTATGCTTCCTTTAGGTTTCCAGAGGTATCTGATCCATGATTGTAGAGTTTTTTCAGTGGGCCATAGTCCCATGAACTTACAGATGATAGCATATGTCCCCATGTGTTCCCTATACACCTACAACTCTGGATTATTTAAAATCACCCTGGGAGTTATATCTGTTTTGGGTTTGCAGGGTCCCTTGTGTTTCCTGTCTTTAGTTTCCTGTTTTTGGTTTTCTACCTCCTTGTCTTTTGTGCCATTTTGATCCTTTTCTGTGGGTTCTTCTGTTCCCGCTTCTGTGCTTTTTTTTTTCCTTCCACCCCTGTTTCCTTAACATTTTCTAGAGGCTTTTTCCCCTTGCCGGCGAGGGCCTCCTTGTAGGAGGGAGTGGATCCCCCTCCTCTGCCACCCTTCATAAGGTTCTTGACTATCCCTGCATGCGTTGAACTCTGTTCGCGCTTCCCTGCTCCCGCTTCCCCGTGCGCTCTTTAGGGCATTCGAGTCTCGGCTTGAAATGAGTTATCATTCCATATAAATATCTACATTTAATAACAAAATTAAAATCTAATTTTATTAAAATATTATTATTTTAATATTGATATTTTTTTATGTTATATTAGGTATTAATATGTTTTGACATTATATTAAGTTTAGATTATTATGTTTCTATTTTTAGGTTTGTATTATTAGAATTTAATATTAGATTATTTAATGTTTTCAATATTGCAGGTTTTCAATATTAGAACTTATAATATTGGGTTATATTGAATTTTTAATATTAAGTTTAATTTATATTTATCAATATTGACATTAACTTCAAAAATTTGAGTCAACAATCAATAATAACAATAAAAACTTAAAAATAATATAAAAAATAATAATACTTTTAATCATAATATATAAAATAATAATACTTCTATAAAATTATTGTTTACAATTACAATATTAATAATATTAATATAATAAATAAATATAAGATAATTAATTTAAGTATATAAAATTAATAACATTTAAATCATATTAATAAAAATGTTAATTATAATAGGAATTTTAATTAAATTATGATTTTAGTTTTAATTATTAATATTAATAATATTAATATTATTAATAACATTAACATTACAACTATACATAATATTAACAACTTTTAATATTGATGATAATATTAATAAAATTTGATATTAAATTTAATTTTAATATGAATAGTTAATATTAATTTCAATATTAATTATTATTAATATTAATTAATATGCACATGAATATTACTTTTAATAGTGTTAATATTTTTTTTTCTCAATTGGACTAATTCTATTAAGCAAAATATGGTACAAGAGGATACATTCATGAGAAACAGAAAACCGGCAACCGGAAATGATAGGACTATCAACCTCGGTTCCGGAGAAGGTGTAAAACAAACAAGGAGCTACAACATGAGGCTGGGAGCCAGAAGAAACAATGACTTCTACCCTGAGAGGGTAGAGGCCTCAACACGAATCTTTTTCCCTTTCCTTTTTTTGACTTCGACCCAACCATTTTGGGGTGGATGAGCCATAACAATTTGAAGATTGGGGCTCTCCTCAGGGGAGCCCTCCTTTTCTGAATCAGAGGACGCGGACAAATGGGCGCGTTTCTGAGCAATGGCTGTGTCAGAGGAAGGCGCCGGACCATCAGTGGAAGGAACCACGAAGTTAGGGGCCTGATTCTGTTCTTCATCACTATCTTCATCTTCAGAGCTGGAGGAATCCGAATCCACAACTGGAGGTGGAGAGCAAGGCGCCCATCGTTTGGATTTGGGCTTGGAGACGTTGGCCTTATTCTTTTTTGCCGGACGAGATGGGCAAGTGTTCTGCAAATGCCCAGATTGGTGGCAATGGCGGCAACGAAATGCGGTATTCTCGTAATCCAATGTCTGGGTCCAGACAAAGTCATTTATCTTGAGATTGATCTGTTCTGGAAGTCCTTTGCTTAAGTCTAACTCCACACATATTCTTGCATATGAGTAGAGACCTTTGGATTCCCGCCATAAATCTCCGCTAATGAAGGTACCCAAGGTATTGCCTATAGCTCTAAAGACACGAGTATTCCATAGGTGGGCCGGTAAGTTTGGAAGCCTGATCCATACAGGGGTCTTGGTAATGACAGCAGTAGCTGGATCAAAATCAGGGAACCAAGGAGTCATGAAGAGCCCTGCAGTTCCCATGAACCAAGGACCCTCTTCTAAGGCCTTTTCATAATGCTTACTGTTATCAAATAGAACAATGAAGTACCCTTTTGAACAAAAAACGATCTTACAATGATGTGTCTAGTTTGCATGGATCCATGCATAGAGGTCTTGAGATCGCAGCCACAGTCCATTAAATCTGCAAATGCTGGCTCTTTCTGCAAGTTCTTGAAGTTGGGTTGCCAGATCTTCATGGGCGAGTTCAGCAAAAGGAACTTCTTCAATCTTGTCAACCAAGAAGGCCTTAGATTTAAGGGCTTCCGGGGGTTTGGGGTTCTCAGAGTGGACTGCATCTTTGTATGAGAAGGGCCGAGCAGATGATGACTGTCCCGCTGCACCTCCTCTCAGACGAAGGGTTACCACCACAGAACTGTTCCTGGAAATGCTGTAAGAAGAGAGGGGAAGAGGGTCTTCAAGTTGTTTACCTTGAAAGAGAAGTCGTTGAAAGCTTGATGGAATCCCCATCCTGCGTTCTAGATTCAGTTTGAGTTCTTGCACTAGATCTGAAGGTCTGACCCATTGCATGATGGTTTTGCCTGTAGGCTGAGAAATTTGGATCTGAAAGGGATCAGAGATGAGCCTTGACCCCTTGCCAGGGCTTCTTGTGCTTCCCAGATCAGATCTGCCGTGGCTATTTCCCATCCGGGGAGTCGGACTTGCAAGATCTTGGCCGATCTGTTTGTTGAGAAATTTCTTGACATCTCGTTCAGGCATTTCGTCAAACAGTTCGCATGCGATTTCAACATCGCCGGCAGAAGGAAGCGCTGGGTGATTTTTCTTGAAAACCGGAGAAAGCCACTTAACGGCGCCCTGAGTGATCAGACGGGAGGCCGGATCGACGATCCTCGAGAACCAGGTATTGCCGCTCCCTCTGTTATCAGCGGCAGCCGCTGCCGCTCTAACAGCGGCAGGTGCATGGCGTCCAAGCTGCGGGCGCTCATATGGGGTGATGTTCCTGCGGCCCAAGCGGGAGGTGCGAAGCTTGCCGCCTGCGCCACCGCCTTCGAATGGCCGTCGATCCTCCTCCTTCGCCATGTGACCCTGAGAACTGTAGTCGGATGGATCCTTTCGGGGGTTCGAAGCTGCAGCTCCCAATTCCTTTCTCTAATAGTGTTAATATTTATAAATATTAATTTTAATATTAATTATTGATATTAATGACATTTAATTAACAACGATTGTCTCAATATGAAAATCAATCATGGTAAAACATGGTAAATATGAAAATTAAGGGTGGTCAACCATGGTTAAACGTCAAATTGTGACAAAAATTGTCTCAATATCGAAATCAGCCATCGTCAACCATCGTCAACAATTATCAACCATGCTCTAATGTCACATTGTGATAAAGATTTCCTCAATATCAAAATCAACCATGGTAAATCATGGTCAAAGATCATCAATATACATGCTTACAATATGACAAAGATTGTCTCATAGTACAATGTCACATTGTCACAACCATGGTCATCCATGGCCAACTATGGTTAACCATGGTCGAGTGTCGCACACTGACATAGATTGTCAACATGAAAATCAACCATGGTCAACCATGCTCCAACGTCACGTTGTGACAAGGATTCTCTTTATATGAGAATCATGATCAACCATGGTCCAATGCCACATTCTGAAAAATATTGTCTCAATATGAAAACCAATCATCGTCAACATGATCAACCATGCTTGTTTTAGGGATTACGATATTTATCTTAGGGATTATATACCTTGGGTTTACAATATTAATCCTTTGGGTTTTTTATGCTTTTAGTATTAATCCATTGTTTTTATTAGTACCTTTGGTTTAGAATATCAATCCCTTGGGTTTATTAATTTTAGGGTTTATATTCCTATGGTTTAATATTCATTCTAGGGTTTAATGTTATTCCCCTCAATTTTTAATCCATTGGGTTTTTAATATTAAACCATGGTCAACCATGTTTGTTTAAGGGTTTATAATATTTATCTTAGGTTTTATATACCTTGGGTTATACTATTAATCGTTTTGGTTTTTTAGGTTCTCAGTATTAATCCCTTGTTGCTATTAGTTCCTTAGGTTCATATTATCAATCCCTTAGGTTTATTAATCTAAGGGTTCATATTCCTAGCATATAATATTATTGATAGGGTTTATAATATTAACAAGTGTTTAATATGGATTCTTTGGGTTTATAATCAATTAGGTTTATGACATAAATTCCTCGGGTTTATATTATTAATCATAGGTTTTATATTCATAGGATTTGATATTAATCCTAGTGTTTACAATATTTATCCATTGGGTTTATTAATCATAGAGTTTAATATTCTTCCCAGGGTTCAATATTCGCATTGTTACATTACAAAACTTGGGTTTAATACAAGGTTTATAATATTAGGATTTTTTAATATTTAGTTTATAATACTAAATTTTAATATTGGCTTTATAATTTGCGATACTAGGGCTTATAATATTAATCATAGGGTTTAATATCACTCCCTTGGGTTTATCGATCACTTGGATTTTTAATATTGATATTTTGAGTTTATTAATCCCTTAGATTTATAATATTAATCCCTTGGGTTTAAAATTATTCCCCTCACTTTATAATCCATTTAGTTTATAATATTAATCCTTTATGTATATTAATTTCTTGGATTTATAGTAATAATATCTTGGGTTTATAATATTAATCCTAAGGTTCATAATATTAAATTAGGGTTTATATTCTTAGTGTTTAATATCAATCCCACGGTCTAATGTTATTCCCTTCGGTTTTTAATCCATTCGGTTTTTAATATTAACCCAATGCGCTTAGTAATCCATTGGGTTTATAATATTGTTCCTAAGGTTTCTAATATTAACCCCCCCACCCAATAAGTAAATTGAAACTTTAGTTGCTCGACCTTAAGGGCCGCCATCGAGAGGAGAGGGAGAGGATGCGGAGGCAGGCTCGACTGTTAAGGCCGCCATCACCGGCAGGGTGCGTAAGCATGCTCGACTAATAAGGCCGCCACCGGCTCGACTGTTAAGGAGAGGGAAAGTATCTCATCTCAAACGACTTAAGGAAGTGTGTATGAATGAATGAGAGACATTGTCTTTGACTGGAAGACAGAGGAAGAAGGTTCTGTCTTTAACCCGAACACAGACAGAAGGGAGAAACACTTCAATACAATAGTTCGCTATTCATAGGGTTTATATTCCTATAGTTTAATACTAAGCATATCGTTTATAATATTAATCTTAGGGTTCAATATTAATCCCTCAATCATAGCCAACCATGGTCAACCATGGCTGAATGTCACATTGTGACAAGGATTGTCTCACCATGAAAATAAATCATGTTTATTTTAGTCTTTGTAATATCTATATTTGGGTTATTGAATGTTGGGTTTATAATATTAGTCCCTTGGGTTTAATATTATTCGCTTGGGTTCACAATCCCTTGGGGTTTTAGCACTACTCCCTTGGGTTTAGAATTCATTTGGGTTTATAATATCAATCCCTTGGGTTTATTATTCCCTTAGGTTTATATTATCAATCATGTTCAACCATGGTTGAATGTGGCATTGTGACAAGGATTGTCTCACCATCAAAATAAATCATGTTTAATCTAGTGTTTGTAATATTTATATTTGGGTATACCAATGTTGGGTTTATAATATTAGTCCAATGGTTGAATGTCGCATTTTGACAAAGATTGTTTCACCATGAAAATAAACCATGTTTATTTTAGTGTTTGTAATATTTATATTTGGGTTTACCATATTAGTCCAATGGTTGGATGTCCCATTCTCACAAATATTGTCTCACCATGAAAATAAATGACGTTTATTTTGGTCTTTGTAATATTTACATTTGGTTTTACGAATGTTGGGTTTATAATATTATTCCCTTCAGTTTCATATTATTTCCTTGGGTTCATAGTCCCTTGGGGTTTTAGTATTACTCCCTTGGGTTTATTATTCATTCGAGTTTTAATATCAATCCCTTGGGTTAATTATTCCCTTAAGTTTATAATATCAATCGTGGTCAACCATGGTCAACCGTGGTTGAATGTCACATTGTGATGAGGATTGTCTCACCATGAAAATAAATCATGTTTATTTTAGTCTTTGTAATATTTATATTTGGGTTTACGAATGTTAGGTTTGTAATATTAGTCCATTGGGTTTAATATTATTCCCCTGGGTCCATAATCCTTCCTGTTTTAGTATTAATACCTTGGGTTTATAACATCAATCCCTTGGGTTTATTATTCGCTTAGGTTAATAATATCAATCATGGTAAACCATTGTAAATCATATACAAACATGGTCAACCATGTCTAAATGTCGCATTGCGACACGAATTGTCTCACCATCAAAATAAAGCATGTTTATTTTAGTGTTTGTAGTATTTATATTTGGGTTTACCAGTGTTGGGTTTATAATATTATTCCCATGGTTGAATGCCACATTTTGACAAAGATTGTCCCACCATGAAAATAAACCATGTTTATTTTAGTGTTTGTAATATTTATATTTGGGTTTATGAATGTTGGGTTTATATTATTCCCTTGGGTTTTTTGGGCTTAATATTATTCCCTTGGGTTCATAATCCCTTGGGGTTTTAATATCAATCTCTTGGGTTTATTATTCCCTTAGGTTTATAATATCAATCATGGTCAACCATGGTCAACCATGGTTGGATGTCACATTTTGACAAGGATTGTCTCACCATGAAAATAAATCATGTTTGTTTTAGTCTTTGTAATATTTATATTTTGGTTTACGAATGTTGGGTTTATAATATTAGTCCCTTGGGTTTAATATTATTCCCTTGGGTCCATAATCCCTTGGGTTTTAGTATTAATCCCTTGGGCTTATTATTTATTTGGGTTTATAATATCAATCCCTTGGGTTTATTATTCCCTTAGGTTTATAATATCAATCATGGTAAACCATTATTAATTGTAGCCAAACATGGTCAACCATGGTTGAATGTCGCATTGCAACAAGAATTGTCTCACCATCAAAATAAACCATGTTTATTTTAGTGTTTATAGTATTTATATTTGGGTTTACCAATGTTGGGTTTATAATATTATTCCCATGGTTGAATGTCACATTTTGACAAAGATTGTCCAACCATGAAAATAAACCATGTTTATTTTAGTGTTTGTAATATTTATATTTGGGTTTATGAATGTTGGGTTTATATTATTCCCTTGGGTTTATTGGGCTTAATATGATTCCCTTGGGTTCATAATCCCTTGGGGTTTTAGTATTAATCCCTTGGGATTATTATTCATTTCAGTTTATAATATCAATCCTTTGGGTTTTTTATTCTCTTAGGTTTATAATATCAATCGTAGCAAAACATGGTCAACCATGTTTGAATGTCACATTGTAACAAGGATTGTCTCACCATCAAAATAAACTATGTTTATTTTAGCGTTTGTAGTATTTATATTTGGGTTTACCAATGTTGGATTTATAATATTAGTCCCATGGGTTTAATATTATTCCCTTCGATTCATAATCCCTTGGGGTTTTAGTATTAATCCCTTCGTTTTATTATTGCTTTGCATTTAGAATATCAATCATGGTCAACCATTGTCAATCATAGCAAACCATGGTCAACCATGTTTGAATGTCACATTGTGACAATGATTGTCTCACCATCAAAATAAACCATGTTTATTTTAGTGTTTGTAGTGTTTATATTTGGGTTTAACAATGTTGGGTTTATAATATTAGTCCCATGGGTTTAATATTATTTCCTTGGGTTCATAATCCCCTGGGGTTTTAGTATTGATCCCTTAGTTTTATTATTCCTTTAGGTTTATAATATCAATCGCTTGGGTTTATTATTCCCTTAGATTTATAATATTTATCATAGTCAACCATGATCGACCATCATTGAATGTCACATTGTGACAAGGATTGACTCACTGTGAAAATAAACCATATTTATTTTAGTCTTTCTAATATTTATATTAGGGTTTACCAATGTTGGGTTTATAATATTAGTTCATTGGGTTTAATATTATTTCCTTCCGTTCATAATCCCTTGGGGTTTTAGTATTTATCCTTTGGGTTTATTATTAACTTGGGTTTATAATATCAATCATGGTCATCTTTATTAATCTCTTGTATTTTTAATATCAATCCCTTGCGCTTCTTGATCCCTTATGTTTTAATAATTATTCGTTGGATTCACTAATTCCTTGGGTTAATAATATTAAACCATTGGGTTTATTAGTTCCTTGGGTTTATAATATTAGTGTTATCACCCTAAGAAACTCTCCTAGGTTGTATATCAGAGATGCTCGGGAACATTACAAACTTAACAAAAATGTTGGAAAATGGTGGATGAATGGAAGGAATGATGGATATTGAAGCCATATAACCACTTCTACTATGCTTAACCCCAGACATGGGTGAACAATGCCAGACTACAAGGCTTTAGACCACCAATTACTCATAGTTTAAGGAATAGGTGAACATGGAGAATACTGACCACACCAGAAGATGCACAAGACCATGTGATGGCTGGTTGCAACTAGTAGAAAGGTCTGTAAATCTATTTCCTAATGCACAGACAGGATGACAGCTCTCTAGCACCAAGAAAATAGAAACCTGCATACAGCTTCAATAATACATACTAGATTCTAACGCAGAGGTGGGATGACAGCCCCTCTAATGCTAAACATCAAGAGCACATGAAAAATGCGTAACAGGCATAGCCTGAAACAAAGAAGAAGTGGAAAGTGAGCAATTAACAGAAAAATAAGCTTGCATTAGCTGAAAATGAAGACCAGATGCTGCAGGTATCACAGTAGTTACAGTCTCCAGAAGTCGAACTTTACATCAAAACAATATCCATCAACCATCATTACATCTTGATTCTACGTATATATAGAGTTTGTTTACAAAAATATCCTACTGTTCTATGTGTGGAGCGGTCATCATCGACCACCTACCACATTAACTATTTGATATGGGCCTCTGCTACGATCTGGTCCTTTAATGAACAAAATTTGACATTCTCTGGTACTTAGGTGTACTCCTCGAGTAGGTGGAGTGTTGTATGAATAAATTTCCATAACCGCTGAAGGCGTTTAACTGCTCGAGGCTGTACTTTCCTTCCTTGGTCGTGCTGTCTCTTGAATGAGGTAATTGAAGATTAACTGCGCAGAGTGCTGGTGGGTGATCGCCTTCATCCTTCCGATGCACAGGACAGGCCAAAAACACGATGACTGCATGGGACTGAATGGAGGGTAGGGAATAAATATTAGCTGTTGGATGGAACAGATGGACGACTGAGATCTCTTGACGGGCGGCGTTGGGAGGAAACATGGATAGGCGAACATGGGCCGCCGGATCACAGTTGAGCAGATCCGATGGCTATCGTGCAGCAGAGGTGTGCGAACGTTAACGAGCGGGGGATGAATTACGGGCAGTAAGCGATATCCCTGTACTGCTGTTAGGGGATGGTGGTATTCGTATAGAGGGGTCGCAATCAAGTTAAACGAGCAACACGTGGTGGAGGAAAACTGCTTTCCTCGCGGGTTAATGCGTGGGCATGTTCCAGTGGCGGGAGGTGCGACTGTCGTCCGATCGCGGTAAGGATGATTGGATAGCGGGGATTAATCGCACAAGTTTTCGGGACTGATGTGATAGGGACAACAACAATAACATCACATGGTTATATGAATATAGTCATATGGGTTTAACAAAAATGACGGGTTAAGGGAGAATAAGGAGAATGAAGGGGAAGCGAGGAATGGAGAGGTTTAGGAAGGAAAACAGAGATAAAAGAGTGAAAGGACGTAAGCAGGGAAATAGGGAAAGGTGAGTATAACCACTGTAAACCATCTCTGAGCTAGCAACCAAGGACCAAGCTTATTCCTCCTCCTCGAAAATCGGAGACATGTAGCAAAGCTAACACTGGCTCCTTCTAGTGATGAGATCCTCCCTGTGAGGTCTCAAGAACCTGCAGATCAATGCCTTCTTGATAAAAAAAAATTAACAAAATTCCTAGTGTTCAATTGGGCATGGAGTCTTACTGAACCTATACTAAAACTGATGAAACAAAATATTTACAACTTCTAAGGCCAAAGACCTTAAATCACATAAATTTTCAGAAAAAGCCCATTAACTGGGCCGTCAAAAATTGCTTCTCCTCCAATACTTTTCAGTATGAAGGTGTTGTTCCCTTGAATCTGAGAAATGATGAAAGGGCCTGTCTAGAAAGCATCAAATTTCCCATGATTGCCTTTCTTTTCCTTCAATTCATCCCACTTTAGAACCAGATCTCCAACCTAAAAATTACCTGATTTTGTCTTTCTGTCAAAAGCATCCTTGATCTTTTTCTGATGTGCTGTAGCATTTTCAACTAGCTATTCCCTAATTTGGTGTACCTGTGCTAAATCAGTGATCCTTTTTTCCATGTCTTCTTCCTCATTATGCTCTTCCTGAAGGAACTTTTCCACAGGGAGAGTTAACTGAATTGGGAATACAGCTTCAATACCATATACCAGCTTGAAAGGAGAATTCCCTGTGGATTTCTTAATGGTCACTCTGTCAGCCCACAGAGCATACTTGAGCTTAGAATCCCAATTCTTTTTATTGTCCTCCAGCAGCTTTTTGATTATCCTTATCAAGCTTTTGTTAGAGGATTCTGCTAGACCATTACCTTGTGGATAACATGAGGTGGAATGAACTAGTTTAATGCCCATTGAATTGCACATATCCACCAATTCTTTTGCTCTGAAGGCTGTTGCATCGTCTATGACTAATTTATGTGGACAACCAAATATGGTAAAGATACTTTCAATTAAAAACTTCATGACCACATTATGATCAGCCTTCATGGTAGGGATTTCTTCTATCCACTTAGTAAAATAATCAGTGGCTACTAATATCCATTTGTGCTGGCCACTGGAATGTGGATTGATCTCTCCAATGAAATCCAAGCCCGACTGCTGAAAAGGTCCTTTGGCATGTATTGGTTTCAAGGGCAAGGACTTCAATTGTTGTTTTCCTTCAAATCTTTGGCACCTGTCATAAGATTTAACAAAAGAAAATAAAGTGGGCCAATAGTACCCAGCTCTGAGGATCTTATGGGTAGTGGTTTTCTAATAATGGTGTCCTCCACACATGCTAGAGTGAAATTGCTGCATGACTTCTATTGACTGTTCTTTGCCCAGACACCTTAAAAGCATTCTAGATAGATCCCTCGAGTAGAGCAGATTTTCATGAATACAATATTTTGCTGCCCTAAGTTTTAAAGTTCTGGCTTGGCTTGTGCTTAAGCCTGAAGGGATTTCTAGCTTTAGCAAGAAATTAATTATTGCAGAATACCAATCACAAGAAGCTATATTTTCTTCCATTGACTGCTTTCTCTCTGGTTCAGTTGCTTCCTCTTCTTCATTTGTCTGACCAATTTCTGCAATTATGCATCGGAAATCAATATCTAATGATCTGCAATTTTCTTCAGCCAATAACTTGGCAAGACCCTGACCTCTGACCAGCTTGGTGGGCATTAATTCTATATTAAATTCAATCAACTTTGCGATCCATTTAGCCCTTTTTCCATCAGCATCAGGTTTTGTCAAGACATCTTCTATTGTAGCAGAGGGTACATATGCAATTATCTTGGAATGCCCAATATACACTCTGAAAGCTTTCAAGGATTTGATAAGAGCATATGCTTGCTTTTCAATAATGTCATACCTTAATTCAACATCCCTCAAGTTCTTACTGAAAAATGCCACTGGATGCTCTCAACCTTCTTCATCTGCTTGCAATAAAACTGCTGCAATAGTGTCTTCAGAGGCAAATGAAAATATATGGAACTCCTTGCTGTAATATGGACTTATTAAAGTGGGAGCCTCAATTATAGCCTTCTTAATAGACTCAAATGATTTTCTTGTTGCATCAGTCCATCTAAACTATGACCCCTTCTTCAACATGGAGGTAATATGTTTCATCAGCTCTGCAAAATTTGGTATAAACCTCCTCACAAAATTAATATTGCCCAGAGAGGACTGAATATCCTTCTTTGATCTTGGGACAGACAAGGCCTGTATTGCTTTTACTATTTTTGGGTCAATTCGGACACCTGCAGAAGAAACAACATGTCCTAACAGCTTGCCTTCTTCTAAAGAAAATTGTGATTTTTTAGGATTGACTGAAATCCCAAACCTTCTGCACTTCAAGAACACCTTTTTCAAATGTTGCAAATGGCCTTGATGGCTGCTAGAGTAAACTATTATGTCATCAAGGTAGATAAGGACAAATTTATCCTTCTCTCCCACAAATGCTATGTCCATAGCTCTCTGAAAGGTGGCTCTAGCATTCATCAACCCAAAAGGCATCTTGGCATACATAAAAGTGCCCCAAGGAGTGGTGAATACAGTCTTCTCTTGATCATTTGGATGCATGGCAATTTGATTAAACCCTGAAAATCCATCCAAGAAAGACATTACTTTGGCTCCTGAGACCTTCTGCAACAAGTGCTCCATCTTGGGTAAGGGATAATTGTCTTTCTTAGAGCACTTATTTAAGTTTCGGAAATCAACACACAGTCTGATTTCTCCACTTTTCTTCCTCACTACAACCAAAATAGCTACCCATTTTGAATATCTGAGAGGGACTATGATCCTGGCAACCAATAACTTTTTAATTTCTTTTTCAATCAGGGGAAGAAGCATAGGATTTATTGGTCTCAGCTTCTGTTTGAAAGGTATGGTGTCTTTCTCTAGAGGGATTTTATGCTGAATAATCTTTTTATCATAGGTTTTCAGGTCATTATACTCCCAGGCAAAGACATCAGCAAATTGCTTCATTAATTTGCAGTATTTAGAACTTTGATCAGTAGACAGATGAGTGGACAAATTTATGTATCTACGCTGACCTGGACTTCCTATATCAGGCTTACAGACTACAGATTGATCTTCTTTTTGGGCAGCCTTGTAAGGCACATCATTCTGGTCGAATAGTCTTTCAAGAGGAATTAGAGCCTTTGGAATATGATTACTAGGAAGCAGGACAATGCTATTTCTGCCAATTCTACTTCTAAGCTGTGATTTGGGGCTTTCTTCGAAGGTTTCATTTTCTTGGTCAATTTGCATTTCAGAAAATTCATCAATGACTTGCAAGAACCTATTCAATTCCTCATCATCATCAAAAACTTTCCAATGCTGGACATTGTCAGGCAAGGATGGTCTATACTTCATTTGGACTTCATATACTAGTCTGGGAGGCATGGGAGGAAAAAATAGACTAGCAGACACGGCAAGGGAATCAGCAAGCTGATTTTTGGCTCTAGGGATATATGAAATACAGAAATAATCAAAAGAATCTTTGAGTCTCCATACCTCATCTCTGTATGCTTTCAGCCTTGGGTGCTTTTCCTGAAATGTTTTATTTACCTACTGAATGATCAGATCAGCATCTCCAAACACCTTTATGTTGTTGATTCCTTTGACTTTTGCTGCATTAAGGCCCAATAGCAAAACCTCATACTCTACTATATTGTTTGTGACTTGAAAAGCTAGCTTGAAAGACAGATGTGTGCTTCCTTGTTCTGGAGACACCAACACCACCCCTGCTCCTGCAGTCTCCCTGGAACATGCTCCATCAAAGAACATCTCCCAAACTCGACCTCCTTGCTCTTCTTCGGCCTGAACTGTTGGTTTCCTGATCTGCATTGAGGCCTTCTGAGATTCTTCTATTTGAAGAATACATGCTCCAAAATCAGTGTCCACAACATATATGGGATGATTGGTAGGATTTTTCTCATCACTAATGATGTATGCCAACTGTGCTTCTCTGTACAATCTCCTACTTTCTCCTCCAAAAACTGGGACAATAGATAGATCATTCTGTAATGTCCCACCTAGTCTCTTAATCCATCCTCTGGACAACAACATGTCAAACTTGGGATGGACATCTGCTACCACAATATCCATCATCATACTCTTCATGGGCAGCTGAATTAGGGTAATGGCCAGGTCTTTTATTAATCCTAGGCATTTCACTTTACTTGAATCAAAAGAGAATAAACCATGATATGGTCTAGTGATATCAAGGCCTAACTCTTCCTTGACAACTTTAGGCATTAAATTGTGGCTAGCCCTTGTATCTAGTAGGTAGTTGTGGAGGATTTTGTCATGAATGGTCAAGGAGACATAAAAAGATGAAGAATTATTATCAGTAGGTTCAATCATGGGGCTAAGCACAATGGCAGGCTTGTCATCTTGCAAATTGACAGAGTTAGTGGAGGTTTGTGTGATTTTCAGCTCAAGGGCCTCAAGGATAGGCTTTCTAAATACTTCGCTCTTTACAAACTCTACCAGAGGCATAGATATTTTTAATCTCTAGACTTTTGACTCAAAGTTGAAAGAAGAAGATAACTTATCAGAACCTTTTACCTCTTGAACTAGAGCTTTGAGAATGATTGGATCAGTTGCTGGTCTTCTCTGTCTAATATTCTATGACTCTGTTTGGATAGCAGCTCTTTAGGCAGGATTCTCTTTGACATTTTTTGCATTCAACCTCAGGTTATATATTCGCTACTCAGTTTGTAGGACAACTTCTCTATCCCATTCTTGAATGTCTTGTTCCTGCAGCAATGATTCTTCATAAGTAGCCAAAGTCAAAAATACAGTGTTGCCTTTATCTTCCATGCAGTGAATTTCATCCTCATCTTCAAATTGTTCCTCCTCCATGACTACATTTTGGAAAGGAGCTTTAACTTTCTGTTCTTCTTTTGATTCTTCACCCCTCTGAATAATTTGCAACTGTTCATTTGCTCTTCTGAAAGGATTTGGGTTTCTTGGAGCAAATGCGTCCTACTGCCTTGTTTTTCCTCAATTTTGCTCAACCTTTAGCATAGAAATTTCAGTAGTCAATGACTCTATCATCTTAGTCATTTTGTCTAATTTAGGCCTTGAAGATAATGCAGAGGAAGTAGAAGCCTGACCTCTCTGCCTCCTTCTATCAGCTTGACTTTTTAGCTTTTCTGCAGCCATGATACTAGAATCTACTTCTAGAGTTGGATCCTGAATGTCTGCCAGAGTAGCACGTCTCCTTTCTCTCAACAACAGGTAGAAATCAGAGTCAAAAGCATAAGTGAGTTTGGCAGAGGTGTGGGTAGGCTTTACCTCGGCTGGTATCTTACTATACATACGATTGAATATTTTATTGAACTTAGGTAATGATTCCCCATTTTCCCTCTTCAGGTTACCAAACTCAGTATGGTAATACAACAACTCTTTTTTATCTCCCCAGTGCTTCAAAAATGCATCATCTAAGGCTTCAATATCAGCAATAGATCTAGGAGCTAGTTCTCTGAACCACTTTCTGGCCTCTCCATCAAGGCTTTGGACAAAAACTCTCATCCACACATCGTTTTCACTTATATCTAAGTTATCAGCATAACTATGAAAAGCTTCAAGGTGTTCTTCAGCTGTTAGTCCCTTTGTGCTAGTGAACTTAGGCATATATTTATGATATTCTCCCACGGGCATGGGATTTAAAGGAACAGGCAAGACCAAGGGTCCATATCTAGCAGCAACAATTCATTCTTCTTCGTGGGTGCTTACTGGCCTACCATGATTGGGATATGTGGAAGGATACTAGTAGATTGAGCAGTTTGAAACAATGAAATAGATGACATAGACAAAGGGATGTTTTGGACTATATGGGAAGCTTTCTTTGGACTGAGTTTCAAAGGGGAACTAGATGGACAAGTGACTGTATTAATCTCTGAAGGAATTTCCTTATTAACAGTACTGAGCTCTAAATCTTCAAACTGTATATCTTCAGCTATAACTTTATCTTTCAGAGATGCATGAGATTTCTTAGGCTTACCTGATCCTGATGCCCCTTTCTGTGATGGTTTCTTCGATTTGACAGTCCTCTCAAGGTCAGGCACTAGTTTAGCTGGTGATTTTCGAGGATTTCTTCGAGTATGTCTTACAAACTAAGCAAGAACTTCAATGTGGAGTCGCCAAATGTTGGTCTTCCTCTAGTGGAGTAGCCAGATAGATGATTACAACAAAAAATTTACCCATAACTTGTCTATCATCAAAATCTGGAACTGTGTCATTCTCCCAGGGAAGCTGAGCTTCAATCTTCTCTCCTCGGCAACGGCGCCAATTAATGTTATCACCCCAAGAAACTCTCCTAGGTTGTATATCAGAGATGCTCGAGAACATTACAAACTCAACAAAAATGTTGGAAAATGGTGGATGAATGGAAGGAATGATGCATATTCAAGCCAGATAACCACTTCTACTATGCTTAACCCCAGACATGGGTGAACACCCGCAGACTACAAGGCTTTAGACCACTAATTAATCATCATTTAAGGAATAGGTGAACATGGAGAATACTGACCACACCAGCAGATGCACAAGACCATGTGATGGCCGACTGCAACTAGTAGAAAGGTCTATAAATCTATTTCCTAATGCACAGACAGGATGACAGCTCTCTAGCACCAAGAAAACAGAAACCTGCATACACCTTCAATAATACATACTAGATTCTAACACAGAGGTGGGATGACAGCCCCTCTAATGCTAAACATCAAGAGCACATGAAAAATGCGTAACAGGCACAGCCTGGAACAAAGAAGAAGTGGAAAGTGAGCAATTAACAGAAAAATAAGCTTGCATTAGCTGAAAATGAAGACCAGATGTTGCAGGTATCACAGTAGTTACAGTCTCCAGAAGTCGAACTTTACATCAAAACAATATCCATCAACCATCATTACATCTTGATTCTACGTATATATAGAGTTTGTTTACAAAAATATCCTACTGTTCTATGCGTGGAGCGGTCATCATCGACCACCTACCATATTAACTATCTGATATGGGCCTCTACTATGATCTATTTCTTTAATGAACAAAATTTGGCGTTCTCTGGTACTTAGGTGTACTCCTCGAGCAGGTGGAGTGTTGTATGAATAAATTTGCATAACTGCTGAAGGTGTTTAACTACTCGAGGCTGTACTTTCCTTCCTTGGCCGTGCTGTCTCTTGAATGAGGTAGTTGAAGATTAACTGCACAGAGTGCTGGTGGGTGATCGCCTTCTTCCTTAGGATGCATGGGACAGGCCAAAAATACGATGACTGAATGGGACTGAATGGAGGGCAGGGAATAAATATTAGCCATTGGATGGAATAGATGGACGGATGAGATCTCTTGGCAGGACGTGTCGGGAGGAAATGTGGACGAGTGAACATGGGTGGTCGGATCGCAGTCCGGTAGATCTGACGACTATCAGGCGATAGAGGTGTGCGAACGTTAACGAGTGGGGGACGGAGTATGGGCGGTAAGCGGTATCCCCGCACTGCTATCAGGGGACAGTGGTATTCATACAGAGGGGTTGCGATCATGTTAAATGAGCGACACGTGGCGGAGGAAAACCACTATCCCTGCGGGTTAACACACGGGCATGTTCCAGCGGCGAGAGGTGAAATTGTCGTCCGATCGCGGCAGGGATGATCGGATGATGGGGATTAATCGCACAAGTTTTCGGGACTGATGTGACAGGGACAACAACGGTAACAACGCGCGGTTATATGAATATAGTCATATGGGTTTAACTTTGCGCCTGGGACCCGAGGGAAAAATGGGTTAATACGGGGTTTATAAAGGATTATAGAGGAAAACAGAAATGATGGGTTAAGGGAGAATAAGGAGAATGAAGGGGAAGCGAGGAATGGAGAGGTTTGGAAGGAAAACAGAGATAGCAGAGTGAAAGGAAGTAAGTGGGGAAATAGGGAATGGCGAGGATAACCACTGTAAACGATCTCTGAGCCAGCAACCAAGGATCAAGCTTATTCCTCCTCCTTGAAAATCAACAACATGTAGCAGAGCTAACAATTAGTCCCACGGGTTTAATATTATTCCCTTCGCTCCATAATCCCTTGGGGTTTTAATATTTATCCGTTCGTTTTATTACTGCTTTGCATTTGGAATATCAATCATCGTCAACCATGTTTGAATGTCACATTATGACAACAATTGTCTCACCATCAAAATAAACCATGTTTATTTTAGTGTTTGTAGTGTTTATATTTGGGTTTAACAATGTTGGGTTTATAATATTAGTCCAATGAGTTTAATATTATTTCCTTGGGTTCATAATCCCTTGGGGTTTTAGTATTGATCCCTTAGTTTTATTATTCCTTTAGGTTTATAATATCAATCCCTTGGGTTTATTATTCCCTTAAGTTTATAATATTGGTCCCTTGGGTACACAATCCCTTGGGGTTTTCGTATTAATCCCTTGCGTTTATTATTCATTTGGGTTTATAATACCAATCCCTTGGGTTTATTTCCCTTAGGTTTATATTACCAATCATGGTCAGCCATGGTTGAATGTTGCATTGTGACAAGGATTGTCTCACCATCAAACTAAATCATGTTTAATTTAGTGTTTGTAGTATTTATATTTGGTTATACCAATGTTGGGTTTATAATATTAGTCCAATGGTTGAATGTTGCATTTTGACAAAGATTGTCTCACCATGAAAATAAACCATGTTTATTTTAGTGTTTGTAATATTTATATTTGGGTTTACCATATTAGTCCAATGGTTGGATGTCCCATTTTGACAAAGATTGTCTCACCATGAAAATAAATGATGTTTATTTTGGTCTTTGTAATATTTACATTTGGGTTTACCAATGTTGGGTCTATAATATAGTCCCTTAGGTTTAATATTATTCCCTTGGGTTCATAGTCCTTGGGGGTTTTAGTATTACTCCCTTGGTTTATTATTTCATTTGGGTTTTAATATCAATCC